>CM065380.1:22867500-22927500 GCA_033060915.1 Euryodendron excelsum | reverse complement strand
CGTGTTTCACTCGAAGGATGGTACACTCAATTTTCTCTCATGTTTCCCTCAACAATTTTAGGCTTTTACCCTCTTATACTCTCACACACTCAGCCTTTTTCCACTCTTATTCTTCTTTTAATTTCTTTCAAAACTAATCACGACAAAGAAAAGGGACTCACGTGGCAATTCAAAACAAGAACAAATCCAACGAATCAGATATATATATATATATATATATATTTTGGAAACTCAAAGGTGGGGTTTTGGAAAAAAGAAGGTCTAGGATATAAGAAACAAGATTGGCTAAAAAAAATTCAAGAAGGGTTCTGGTACTCTTTTTTTTTTTGAACTGCTCTCCTTTTTTTTGTTTTTTTTTTTTACGAATTGTCCTCTCCTCGTACAGTCCTTTTTTTTTTTTTTTTTTGTACGAATTGTTCTCTTTTGTTTTTGTTTTCTCTTTTTTTTTTTTTTGTGCTAAAACAGATTCAAAAAGCAAACAAAACCAAGAACCCCGTAACTAGAATTGAAGACTCAATAGAAAAACAAAGATAAACAAGAGAAACAAGAAAGGATGGACGATTGGACAAGGAAACAAAAAAAGCATAGGCAAACCTGAGGAACGTAGGGCTCTGATACCAACTGATACGAACCCCGCCAACAATGTGACAAAACCTGACACCAAATCTGAAAACAAGACCAAAGAACCTTCAAGCTTGAAGGAAACCGCGACCAGTTGCTTAGTAAAGCAAGAACCTTGGTATGGTGAAGACGCCACAAACGGGAATGGATGATCCGTTTGATAAGTCTGGTTTGAACGCCACAAGGAATTCCTTGATAAGTTCGGATTAGTTCTTCAAGAAACTTAAGAAGAATATAGAAAACTCACAAAATATACATTGATTTCGAATTTGACAACCAAGAGCCTTTTTATAGGCTTACATGATAAGATCTCTAGAATATTCTAATCTTTGGAGATTTCCTTAATTACTTCCTAGCCAATACAATCTTTCAAATCTGGTATTTTTCCAAATCTGCTTACATTCCAAATCTGATCTAAATTAATATAAATCTAATCCTTTCCAAAACCAAACCAAATCAAATCAAGGAAATTCAAAAAAATTCAAATTCAAATTTCAAATTCGAATCTCCATCTGATTTATTGCTAGTCAATTAAGCCACATCAGATTGTGAGCCCACTTGGACGTATATGACTTAGTGAAATACGATCACATCTGATTAGGATTGGTTCTCTCCCGGATCAAATTTGAGTAGTAAAATCAAACTTTGTTCACTCTCGGTGGTGAGCATATTTTCTCCTTGTCGTAGAACTCTCTGGACTAGGCTATTCATCTCTTCTTTGAATCTCTTAACTCGTGTCCTCGTCACCGGACTAATTGAAATTTGAACTGGACCATGAGTCTTGATAGCCTTGATGTCCTCGTCAAAGTCAATGACAAATGAACAGTTTTCCTGAAGACAGATCATTGAAAGTCATCATGAATCAAGAAAACGTGTCTTTCGCCACACCGCATTCCGAACCTGACGCAGATCTCTCCCTTTTAAGTGTCCTTCCCACGCCTTCAAAAACAGAACAGGCAGCCATTGGAGACTGCCTCGAAGCAACGACCTCGTGGGGCGGTAGCAACTTACCATCTCCTTCATTGTCATCATCATGAATCTCGTCGAATTAAGGCATCGCTCGCCTCCTCCGCATCACCGGCACATTTACCGGCCCCGATTGATGGTACTTCAGCGAATATCGATCCAGAGGCGGCTTCTTCGGAATCGTCGGGATCATCCTGGACGACGAAGCAGACGACGACGAAGACGATGAAGAGACTGAAGCCTTGTGGTTGAACACGGACCGAGTCTGGAAATTGCTCTGATCCGATTCGGTCACCGGTAATACCGCGAGGATTCCGAAATTCTCCGCCAGGCCAATGCCTTTCCCGTGGTTGTGATGGTTATGACTTCGGCTGGCGGAGGAGGAGCAGGAGGAGGTGCAGGGAGCGTTCGACGAATGGTTGTGCTCGCGAAAGTCACCCGTCCAGAAAACGTCGTCTTCGCTGAGCTCGTCCCCGACTACGCCCCAGAAGGCGATTTTCGGCAGGGAGCGATTGAAAACGCCGACGAACCGATCAGAGGAGGACTTCGTTCTCCTGACACGAAATCTGGCGGCGCCACCGCTCGTGTCCATCAGAGAGAGAGAGAGAAGTATATAGAGATTGTAAAATAGTATTAGAGAGAGAGATGATGTGGTGGTGGAGGTGCACAGGTGGAGTGGGGTGTCATGACGTGGCACAGAAATGGGGGGATAGAGTGGGACATATAAACGGGGGTGAGGTTATAGAAATCGGAAGAGAATGATGTAATGTATAACGTGACAATAAGATTTGAAAAAAATAAATCGAGAAAATGGTTCCCTACCCGGAGATTTACGTGGGTCCACTGCTTTCGGTCGTCGTGGTGTAAATGAATGTTCGAATTAAACCACCTTAACCAGCTCAATGTGTCAAATCAGCTTTAATCAAGCCGATTAGTAATTAGATCTTTTAATTCAGTCCAATAATAGATGTAATTTCACTTAGTCGAACTCATAAAATTGATGAATTTTAAAATATGTTTAAATTTTGTTTATTTATATAACGAATCAATTTCGATTTAACTTTTAACAAGTTAAACAAAAATTGAGCTTGAGCGTCTTGCTTTAGTTTACCTAGGATGATCATGAGCCTGATGACTTATTTGGCTTGTCCAAGCCCTCTCATTATTTATGAGGTTTGAAAATTTTTTTTAGATTCAATAAATTAATTTAATGGGCATGTTAGAAAATTGAGTTTAAAACTGAGCTCGGCCCGATTTGAAATATATACATAATAATATATTTTTATATTTTAGCATATTTATGTATTTAGATTTTATATTATTTTTTTAAAAAAATATTTATTAAAAATATTTTTTAGTTAAATAGGTGGACTTAAGAATCATAGTTTTTATTTTGGATGAGTTAGGATTTAATTTTAGGCCCAATGAGAAATTTTTTTATATAGGCTTAACCCGACCAATATCTACTCCTAACTTTACTTAAAGTGTAAGATTGCCAACTTTGAAAATTCATAATACTGAATAACTGACGTTTGTTGATGTTATTATTATTTTGTTTCTTGTTTATGAACAACAGGAAATATATATTTGTTCCTTTTTCAAGAACATATTGAAGTTTTGAAATTATATGAAATAGAAATAAAAAAATATCCTTAGTGGGCGACTGGTGTGGCTGTGGTGGCAGTGAGTGGCAATAGTGGTGGTGACAATGAATGGCAATGAGTGGCTGTGGATGGGCAGTGGGAAAGTAGTGGTAGCAAGTGGCAATGGTGGGTGGGTGGAATTGAGTGGCCCCGAGTGAAAACTTGTGTGTGTGTGTGTGTGTGTGTGTGTGTGTGTGTGTGTGTGTGTGTGTGTGAGAAAGAGAGAGAGAGAGAGAGAGAGAGCGAGCGAGCGAGCCTTTGTGGTCATTTTTTTTAAAACAATTTCTGGGCTTTTTTTTTTTTCAACATTTTTTAAAACTGTTAGCAAAAATATGAAACCCTCAACTTACCGTTCCAAACTTCCAACTCTACAACTTTCTTAAATTTAAAACCTATTTGAAACTTGGAGGAGGGAAGAGAACGGAAAGTAAAAGGAAAGAAGAAAGATAAAGGGATAGAGTAATTGTTTTCTCCTCTTATTTTTTCCTACCCTTTCCCTCATAGATAGAATCAAACAAGGCAAAAAAAAAATTTCATTATTATCCCTTCCCTCCCCTTCTGTCCTCAAAGTTCTAAACAGTTTGTTAGCAAATGTTGTGAAGAGCAAAAACTAGACACAGAAGAAACTGAGCCAACTTTTAATTATGGGTTTTGAGTGCCAAATTTAAAAGCCAAATTTTCACTTATTAATATTGTGAGCCCAATAAGAGCCAAGCCTATAACAAAAGATGTCCAGCCCAAGAAGGTTGGCCCAATACTGTAGACCTATCTAGGTCGGGCCTGTGCCGACTTTGGGCCCATTTCCAATGGGACTAGCCTAAGGATTATGGTCCAGAAATTATAAGGACTAATGGGTCCAGCAGACACAAGTCTCATTCCTCAATGGACTAGGACATCAAAGGATAAGTCCAATACATCGTAAACCGACCCAAAGATGACGACTCCTAGAAGGAGATTGATTATAACTCCCAAAAGGAATATGTCATTCCAAATAACTATAAATATCCATGCACTAAAGAGGCAAGGTACGTTCACTTGTGTTCTAATTGAGAGTATTTCATTCAATTCATTGTGATTAAACTTCCTAACTTAATCATCCGGGGTGCTTTTGGTTCAAAGAGAGTCGACGCATTTTCATTATCTTATTTTCTTGCAGATAATTCGTGCTTGTCAATTTGGTTCGCGCATTGAATCAAGTCTTTCTAAAAATCCCACTTACAATTGGCACCATTTGTAAGAATGTCTAGCAATGATGAGTGCCATCTTTTTTAGAGGAGGAGTTAAGCCTACTAGTAGGGAGATTGAAGACAGATAGGACACTCGCCTGTCAGATCGCCTAGATGGTTCAACAAGAACTCTGGGAGGCCGTATGATAAGATCAAACATATGAGTCCCTGATAATAATCGTCATGGAAGACAAGAGGAACTATGGCGGGCTCCACAGTACATCAGAAACCCGAACCATTGAAGAAGCTACCGCAGGAACTTGAATCCCTTACCCTCCAGTGGATGTCAGCCTAGTAATTTATCACCTTGAGCAGCTAAGCAGGAACTCTAGCAACGGGATGAAGAGATAGTCCACCTTAGGTCTCAGGTTGAAGCTATGAGGGAGGCGACTGCTAGAAGGGATAGACGAGTCTCCGACAAGTCTCCAGATCGGCGCAGAAGAAGGACGAATTCAAGAAGCATAAGCCCCCCTGCCGCACGTTTAACTTCGAAACCACGCCTCCAGTACCGAACATTATAAGGATAGATAGGAAGATCAACAGCATGGGAGAAATTAGACACCCGTAAGAGATCTGGCAAGAGTCGATCTAGAACGGCAAGACTGGGACCGATGGCTAAACGAGACGCTAGATAGCAAGGAAAAACTCCGTATGGGATGGACAACCCATGATATAGCCAGAAGAGACCTTGATTAGATTGTGTCCACACCCTTTACAGAGGAAATTGAGGCCTGCCGACCTCCAAGAAAATTTACACCACCAAAGTTTACACCCTATGATGGGAAGTCAGATCCCGTTAGTTATGTTCGGCACTACAAACAAATGATGGTGCTGTGGAGTGAAAATGAGTCCTTAATGTGCTGAGTTTTTCCATCAAGTCTTAGAGAAATAGCTTTATGATGGTTCAATAAGCTGTTGTCTAGATCAATAGTAAGTCAGAGATAATTCCCCGGGCTATTCGTTGCTCACTTCATCACAAACAACAAGCAGTCTAAGGAGGTAGACTACTTTCAGACCTTATAGAAGAAGAATAGAGAAGGCCTATGAGCATACGTAAGATGTTACTAAGAGGCCTACAACGAAATTGAGGAGTGCAACGAATAGTTGCCATCACAGAATTCAATATCGGCCTTCCCAGAGAGCATTGATTGAGGTAGTCCCTGATGAAAAAACCAGTAACTTGGGTAAAAGACTTGATATTGAGAATCAAGTAGTACGCTAAAGTCGAAGACAATAAAGCACAACCGACCCAGGAAAAGGTTGGCGAGAAGTTAGATAAGAAAGATGGAATGGAGAACAAGAAGCCCTGACATGAAGAAAACAACAACCGAGGCAGAAAAATAATTGAAAAGGTTAACACGATCTTTAAGGACCCGATCTACAAAATTCTGCCCCAAATTCATGACAAGTCATTTTTCAAGTGGCCACCAAAGTTGGCAAGAGACCTCGCAGCATAAGATCAAAGGAAGTTTTGTTTCTACCATAGAGAAAAGGGCACTAAACGGAAGCACTGCAAGCACCTCAAGAACCACTTGGAAGAACTAGTGAAAGCTAGCCATCTTGACCAGTATATCGACCGAGAGAAGACTAAGCAAGAAGCAGAGCAGAGTAAGCAAGATGGTGCCCCACAGAAGGAAGCCCGAACAGAGCCACCCCAGGAAATTGTAGTGTTGCATGAATCGATAGGATTAGCAGAGATAGACACTCACAATTGATTAGTAGAGATTCATAAAGCAGCACACCTAAGGGAAGTGATGCAAATCGAGCCTCCAGTCAAGAATCAGCAGCAGTGCAGAGGCCATAACTTTTACTAACAATAATTTCATGGGAGTTCAAACACCCCATAATAATGCATTAATGGTGATTCTGAGACTAGGGGATTGTGACGTCAATAGAATTTTGATTGACCAAGGGAGCTCATTTGAAGTTATGTATTACGACCTCTTCAAAAAGTTG
Source organism: Euryodendron excelsum (assembly GCA_033060915.1). Classification (NCBI taxonomy): domain Eukaryota; kingdom Viridiplantae; phylum Streptophyta; class Magnoliopsida; order Ericales; family Pentaphylacaceae; genus Euryodendron; species Euryodendron excelsum. The sequence goes on along the minus strand of CM065380.1, from coordinate 22,921,088 downwards.
GAGTTAAAAGATTCTAACTTGAAGCTATCCCTCAACCCTTTGATTGGCTTTATTTCGGACCCAATTTGGTTGTTGGAAAAGGTGACAATTTGATTACATTGTAAAAGTGTAATTACAAGTTCCTAACTTTGTATTTGTTAGCATTAAAATAATTATAAATAGTTTTAATTAATTTACTTTTAATCTTAATAAATTTTATTAAGCATTTTGTAGACTTTTAAATAAAAGAGGGAGCAAACTCACATAGAAATAAAGGAGTTTTCATTGATTGGAGCTCATCCACATGGGCAAACATCTATTCTCCAACAACTCCACTAAAATAAGCAACCCATGTTTTTACTTTGGATAAAAGAGGGAACAAACTCACATGAAAACATGACAATTAACATGGAAAGAAAGCAATTGACATGAAAAGAAGGCAATTCACATGGAAAGAAGTCAAATCACATGGTAATTGACATGGAAAGATGGCAATTGACATGAAAAGAAGACAAAAGAAGAAATTAATAATTAAAGAAATGAATAATACATCTTTGTAGAGAATAAATAGCTTCATCTTGTGAGTCTATAAATAGCAACACCACGACCAAGACCAAGGAAGGAGGAGACAAGAAAGAGAGAGCTAGGGGGAGAGTTCGACCTTTGGCCGAGGCTTCTCCTCTGGGGTTTTATTTCTCTTCCATTTATATATACTGTTTTGGATTAAACATTTTTATTTATAAAGTTTTTTTTCTTCCATGTCTAGACTTTTTAATATTAGTAACTAGTTTTATTCTTAGAGCCAATTGGGAAGATCACTTAATTGAATTGGGATGATCGATTAAGGTCTGTCTTTTCATTCCGAATTCCTTTGAAAATTTAGTGTTTTTGCACACATTCAGTATATTGCATGCTTAGGCACAAACATGTATATTTTATGCACGTAATGATTTCATATGAGTTTAGACCAGATTAAGTTTAGGAGTAGTGTAATTAATACAGGAGTATTATAAAAGTAAAGTAGATGCTGGTTTACTCTACACTTTCTCGAGACTTGTATATTTTATATGAGTACTCTGTTCGGTATGTTTTTATGTCAAACCTCTGGTGAAAACCTAAGGCCCTTAATCCTAATCCAGAATGAATCGAGTTATATTCATAAATAATTAATGTTTAGTTCTTTCGAAAACTTAGACTTTTAATCATGTTCGTAATACCTTCTACCTTGACAAAGTAGCCAGTATATACAAATCAATGGTAAGAATCTTCGATTTTAATTGAATAAGTTTCTAAGCTAGAATATTTGAAAATATGTGCCTTTAATAATACTTGTTACGCTTATGCCCTGACAAAGTATTGCCAAGTGTTTACGAGTCAATGGTGAGGGTTCATGATTTTAACGTCATATTCTGGTGATTGATTATTTTGAATATACTCATCTGCTAATTTATAATGATCGAGTAGGCTAAACGATTGGCGGTTGGTATATCTGTATTGATCATTCTCAAGTAAGTCAAGTGATTGAATCAATTGAATCCAAGATTGTTTTATTTTATTATGTTTGACAAGTATTTTTAGCCTCCATCTCAAAACTATAAAAAGATTTTATTTATTTTTCTTTTGAATACGTTTGTCATCTAGTTTTAACTATTATATCCATTCTATATGGTTCGATCCCGGTCTTACAGGGTTATTTTTATTATTTACTACTTCGATACACCTAGTCTTTTGTGTGTTAAGTAGATTAAGTACAATCCCAGTAGTCATAGGAGTAATTACCCTTCAAACAAAGTTCCTAATGGTCAACAAGCCTTTCTCCTACAATGCAATCATAGGTCAAACGTGGTTACATCTTATAAAGACTATACCATCCACCTACCACCAATTAATTCACTTCCTAACCCCTGAAGGAGTCAAAGGGATCTGAGGAGACTAGGTAGTAGCCAAGCAATGTTTTTTGACAGCTTGCACCACCAAAGTAAAGGCACGCAAGATCTAGATAATGGAGCTCTATAAGGACACGCCCTCTATCAACAATGTTGGGCAAACACTTGAACAAAAGGCTGTAGAAGACCTAAAGAGAGTGGAGATAGATCAGCATGACAAGGAGAAATACTTTGTGATTGGCACATCCCTATCCAAAACTGAGAAAAAATTACTAATTGAACTACTGACAGGCTACATCGAAATCTTTGCCTAGACCCCTTATGACATGCCGAGAATAAATGTAGAGGTAGCATGGCGCAGACTCAATGTTTATCCACAGTATTGAGTTGTGGTCCAAAAGGGAAGGAGGATAGTTACACAGCACGTTGATGCAGTAATCGAGGAGGTGGAATTAAAGCGGGGGCAGTTAGGGAAGTCTTCTACCCACGCTGGTTGTTCAACACAGTGGTCATAAATAAGAAGGATGACAAATGGAGGGTGTGTATAGACTTTACCGACCTAAACAGAGCATGCTCCAAGGACCCTTTTCCTCTTTCGAAGATTGACCAGCTCGTGGACGCAACAGCTGAATATGAGAGAATGAGCTTCCTGGATGCTTATCGTGGGTATCACCAAAAGCCACTCCACGAGGATGATCAAGAAAAGACTGCCTTTATCACCCCAAGGGATATTTTTTGCTACAAAGTTATTTCGTTTGGACTGAAGAACGTTGATACTACATACCAAAGATTAGTCATAAAGATGTTCAAATAACACATCAGCAGTACGGTAGAAGTTTACATTAATGACATGGTGGTCGAAAGCAAGATCGACAGGCTCCACCTTGGCAATTTGAAAGGAGTGTTTGACATCCTGAAGAAATACAAAATGAGGCTCAATGCCTCCAAATGTGTGTCCAGGGTAAGTTCGGGAAAATTCTTGGGATTCTTGATTACGCACCGAGGAATTGCAGCGGACCCACAACAAATCAGTGCAATCCAGAACATTCAGGCCTCAAAAAATATCAAGGAAGTCCAAAAGTTGATTGGGATGGTAGCGACTCTAAATAAGTTCATTAGTCGATCTTCAAGTAAGTGCCGACAATTTTTCTAACCCTTGAAGAAACAAGAGTGATTGAGCTAGGGATCGGACTACGATCAAGCCCTTGTTGATCTCAAGAGTTATCTAACCCAGCCACCACTCCTTTCCACTCCGTTCAAACATAATGAGCTTTATCTATACCTGGCAGTTTTAGAGCATACGGTCAACACCGTATTACTTCGACAACAAGATAGACAACATAGGCCAGTTTACTATGTCAATAAGACTCTCCTTGGGCAGAAACTAGATATCTGTCTCTAAAAAAGTTAGCTCTCACATTAGTTATGGCATCACGTAAGCTGGTGCATTACTTCATAGCCCATACTATCATTATCCTCATCGATCACTAATTAAAACCACTCCTCTGAAGAGCATATTTCTCCAGTAGAATAATGAGATGGGTGGTGGAGTTGGGTGAGTTCAATATCAAATACCAACCTAGATCGACGATAAAAGGTCAGGTGCTTGCTGAATTTTTTGTTGAGTTGCTACAGGAAGCTAATCCAACACCTACTACCAAGCTACCAGAAAACAACTCCACTGTCGAGCTATGGGAGACTGCTAATCATTGGAGGCTCTTCATAAATGGAGCATCCAACGACAGGGAGGTAGGATTAGGCATAGTCCTAATTACACCAGATGACATAGCATTAGAGTAGGCTATTGTACTGGAGTTCACTACGTTAAATAAACGAGTCAGAATATAAGGCTCTACTTGCCGGATTGCTCCGAGCTATAGAGCTACAAATTACCGAGATAAGCATCTAGTCAGACTTACAACTGGTTATAAACCAGATCATAGGGGAACACGCGAATAAAAACGATAGAATGGCACAATACCTAGCAAAGGCATAGAAATTATTGAAGAACTTCAACAAATACAAACTGTATTAGATTGGCTACTTCAGCAATGCCCACGTTGATGCCTTGGCAATACTAGTAGCAGCCTTAAAGTTGGGATTGAAGAGAATAATTCATATTGAGACCTTGGCTAGCTTGAGAATTTTTCAAGAAAAAGAGCAAGTAGTTGCCATTGAAGAGCTAGGACCATCTTGGATGGATCCAATCATTTCCTTCCTTGACAAAGATAAAATGCCCAAGGACAAGAATGAAGTCAGGAGAATAAAGCATGAATCCCTAAAGTACTGGATGTCATCTAGTAAGGAGCTATATAGAAGCTCTTTCACGGGTCCCTACCTACATTGTGTTCATTGAGACAAAGTGTAAGGCATCTTGTTTGAAATTCATGAAAGGATCTGTGGAAGTCATATCTGTAGAAGATCACTTGCCCATCAAGCTATTTCATAGGACTACTAGTGGTCTTATATGCAGAAGATGTTACTCAGTATATATCAAAGTGCGAGAAGTTCCAAAAGTTGTGACCTTTAATCCATCAGCTAGCCAAGGACCTCACTACTATTACCAGCCCTTAGCATTTTGTCCAATAGGGACTGGATATAGTCAGTCTTTTACCATGAGCTCAGAGGAATAAAAGGTTCCTCATTGTCGCAACAGACTACTTCATCAAGTGGGTGGAAGCAAAACCCCTATTGACTATCATGGAAGTAGATGCAAAAAGATTTGTTTGGAGGAGTACAATCACAAGGTTCGGCATAGCACGTGCACTGGTCTCAAATAATGGCAACCAGTTCGATGGAAGCATGTTCAGAGGATTCTACAGTGAACTCGAGATCAGAAATTATTACTTAACACCGGCATATCCATAGTGCAATGGACAAGCTGAAATATCCAACAAGACAATACTGAGCAGAATAAAAAATAGTCTAGAAAAAGCTAAAGGAAAATGGATGGAAGAGCTGCCCAATGTCCTTTGATCTTATAGAACCACTCCAAGAAGATCTATACATGAAACCTCTTTCTCAATGGCATATGGGGTCAAAGCAGTAATACCCTTAGAGGTTAGACTCCTAACAATCAGATCGGCAATATTCGATACCGGGCTTGATGATCAGACCTTAGCCAAAGACCTAAACCTCATTGAAGAAAAGAGGGAGGCATCCTTACTTAAGCTCACAAGTTATCATCAGTAGCTTAGTCGATCCTACAATAAGCAGGTCCAACCAAGACCTTTTGTGCCCGGAGACTTAGTGCTTAGAAAGGTACTGAGGGCCACAAAGAATTCAGCAGATGGAAAGCTAGGCCCCAACTGGGAGGGCCCATACAGAATTACATCCCAAGTTGGCGTGGGGGCATACTAGCTAGAAACTGTAGAAGAAAGACACCATCTACCCCATGGAATGCGAACAATCTCAAGAAATTCTCTCAGTAGAAAAGCTATTAGAATTTTTTTTATCATTAAAGATTATGTTTTCCTATAAATCGCATAAGTTGTGCATTCTCAACAACACTGACATTCGAAGCTATGCTAAGGGAGAAGAACCAAGGAAAACAAAGCAAAAACTAGGGGTAAGACCTTGGTCCTGTCCAAGTTGGGTAGCTCGGCCAATGAAGGTCAAAATAAAAACCAAGTGTAAAAATTGGTTCTGTCTAAATTGGGCAAGTCGGCCAATGAATGCCAAAATAAAAATCAAGTGTAAAACCTTGTTCTTCTCCAAATTGGGTAGGTTGGCTAATAAAGGCCAAAGCAAAAACAGCCAATGCATGCCAAAAGAAAGTAGGCAGTAAAGTTCAATAATCTAAATTTGCCTAAAGATGAACGAAATTAGAACCATTCGATTGAAAAAAAAAAAAAAGCCTTCTTTCATTAAAAGGGTAAAAAGAGATATAGATAGTTCAGAACTTTACTGCATTCGAACAAAAAACAAAACGACCCCTAAAGTTGGGGCACGATATCTTCAATGGGCTTCGCAATAGCATCAGTCGTCTGGACTCCGAGTGACCCATCCACAGCAACAGTCTCAATCGTCTGAATTGTCAATGTCTCAACAGCAGCAGTCACATCCACTGGAGCATCTTCTGTAGGACCCTCAGGGTTGGCCTCCATAGCAATCTCCAAGTAATTTGGGATGTTGTTCTAGAGAGCCAAAGACCTTTTGATCTTCATCTCCTTCAAAGCTCCTTGCCAGCCTTGGGTAAAGATGGACTGAGACAAATCAATCATCTATCGAGCAAAGTCTTAGGCATTATCAGCCACACCCTGTTTATAGCTTGCCTCGACCTCAGCTTTAGCCTTGGCAAAATCTGCTTTAAGCCCCTTAACTTTGGCCTTCACTTTGTATAGATCCACTAAAAGCACGACATTATCATCCTCCAATTTGGATAAGTCGGCGCTCTTCTTACTAAGATTGGCGGTAACCTCGTTCAAAGAAATCTTTGCCTTCTCAACCTCTTTCGTCACCATTAGTTCAGCCTTCTTTGTTTCAATCCATTCCTCCTTAAGCTTGGAGTGCTCCTGTATAAGCTTCTTGTGCTCATCACAAAGTTCAACATGCTTCTTGGTCACTTCAGAAGCTTCATCAGCTAGATTTCGGTAGAGGCGCATGGCCTTCAAAGCATTGAACGAGCTCTAAAAATAGAAGGACTTCTCAAAACAGATACTAAACCAACACAGTAAAAAGGAGTAAAAATAGAGAAACTTACCACAAAGGAGTTATGAAAGGCCCATAGGAAGATGGACATATCATTACTGCTTTGCAACATGTCGACATCCACCTGCTAGATAGTGTTTTAGACTACGCCCATCGCAACTTCTACCGTATGAATCAAAGAATCATGCGTCGTCATGCAATGGCCACAAATATCAGTTTTTATGACTACGAAGTCGGCATCATCAGTCACAGCACTAAAACCCGTACCAGGATCAGTTGGCGCGACCTTCAGTTTCTTCACTATCGGCTCGGCGAGAGTATCCTCTGGAGCCAACTTCTTTTTCGACAACCTTGTAGCCATCTTCTTCTTCTCAGGTTTGGGGGCATTGATCTCCACAATAGCAGGAGGAGGGGCTATAGGCTTCGAAGCATCGGTCTCTGGCTTTTCTGATTTCTTGAGCTGCTTTGCTGCCTTTTTTTAACATCAACACTTTTAAGTTCATCTTGTCCATGGAGTCGGAGTCTGAAGACGAAAGAAAGACTAGTTTCTATTTTCTCCCAACCTTCATTTTAACTCGGCGATCAAGCACAATGTATGGGGTGGAAGTTAATGCCGAGTCATAGGAAATCGACCGCTCATAAGAAATATCTTGGATCGGATAACTCTGATCGCCGATAATATTGGCAGGTTCGTTAATAGTGGTTGGAGGCAGTTCAAATGATGCCCAACTCAGAAAAACAACCCTTGAGGTCATTGGCGGCTTCAAGAGTTTGACCTCCCGCACCTTCAACAAGCGGTGAAATATCAGCAGGCAGATCGGCAATGGTCACTTGATCATCGAGATGCACACGTTCAACCATGATCCCTACAAAAATTTCCTCAAAATCACTAGTTGTACCTTCGTCTGCTAAACGGGCAAGCACTCCCTAAAGCGACTGTAAATGATAAAACCCGAAGAGGGTAGTTGAGCAGAATGTGTGGAGCCCTTACGATGCCACGAAATCAACCTTCACCCAGGTAGTTCAAAACTTAATACAAATCCACAAGATTGACTCCCCAAGTCATCTTCTTTGTACTCTTCCTATCAGATTCTAAAAAATCCAAACCAAAGCAAGTTAGAAGTATATGAGTTAATATGCGCTAAAAGAGAAAATTACGGGCCAAACCTAAGTCTTTGGGGGTTCTATAGCACCGTATCGATGGCATCTGGTCTGTAGGAAGATTGCCAAACTCTTAGGGGCTAAAAGCCCACATTCTGACATCGTCGACACCCTTAACCGAAGACGACAGGCATTTCACTATCTCCTTACTCTTATCATCGCTCTAAAATAAACTTTTCAGCTATCACCCCCGACTTTACACAGAGTGTAGCAGTAGTCAAGCTTCGTGATGCCTAAGTCAACACCCAGGATTCGGTTCAACTCTAGCATCCCCATGACAATCCTATAAACATTCGGGTGTACTTGGGACGCAGACACATTATGGTGATGGAAAAATTTTGCTAAAAAAGGTACAAAGAAAACCTAACGCCACCCTCTACAATGGCGATCATAGGGAAGGGCATCCCCTTCTCAGTCCCTTCCATCCTATGGTTATCAGGGGCAACTAACTCTAGACCAACTGGGTTGATGATAGTGTATCTAGTCTTAAAGGCAGCAATAACAGCCATATTACCCACAAGCTTCCTGAGACAAGCCGCCATTAGGGGACGATCACTCAGAGAAAAGGGCAAAAAAATAAAGGGCAAGGTTGCAAGAACTTACAGTGATAGGGGCAAGACCGCTATCTCTCAACCAGAATCTCAAGCCAAGCATGAATGGTGAAGAAGTGGAAGGAGAAGCGCATTTTATAGCAAATGTTGTCGCCGGTTCAGAGGTTGTGAAACGGCAACAGTCGCATCGCCCAAGTCGACCGTCACCTCAGCAATCAATTCCTGTCAACCCTTTAGTTATAGGGCCAGTATAGGATTGCCACGTGGTGTATGAATCTTCGAAACGACAGGAGATCAAGGGACAAGCTATGAATACAAAGTTTAGCCCTTGTCCCCCAATGAATCCATGGGACACAAGGGCTGGGGGGCAACTGTGGGCGCAATAAGAGCCAAACCCATAACAAAAGGTGTCCAGCCTAGGAAGGTTGGCCCAATACTGTCGACTTATCGGGTCGAGCCTGTGCCGACCTTGGCCCCATGCCCAAGGTGACTGGCCCAAGGATTATAATCCAAAAATTATGAGGACTAATAGGTCTAGCAGACAGAAGTCCCATTCCTTAATGGACTAGGACATCAAAGGATAAGTCCAATACATCATAAACTAACCCAAAGGGGATGACTCCTAGAAGGAGATTAATTACAACTCCCAAAGAAAATATGGCATTCTGATAACTATAAATACTTATACACTAAAGAGACAATGTACGTTCACTTATGTTCTAATTGAGAGTATTTCATTCAGTTCATTGTAATTAAGCTTGCTAACTTAATCATCGGAGTGCCTTCGATTCAAAGATGGTCGACGCATTCTTATTATCTTCTTCTCTCACAGAGAATTCGTGCCTGTCAATTTGGTTCGCGCATTAAATCAAATCTTCCTAAAAATCCCACTTACAAATATGATTATTATATTTTATGTTACACATTTCTAATTAGGGTATGGAAAATATTCTAGGATGCAAAATAAAAATTCTACATAAAAAGCTAACTTCGATTTAATCTCAGCAAAATACGAAGAAAAAAAAAAAGGAGACAAAATTAATTGTTTGTTATTATATTCTAACTCTATCACTTGTTAATTAAGTTGGAAGTCAATATTCTTTCAAATTCCGAATGCAGTCCTAATCTTTCAAATGCCAAAGTTACCTATATTTGACTCTATATTAAATTTCAAGGCAATTTTCTTTTCAATGTATGTATCTATGTCTGTGTTATGGAGTCAATTTTAACTACTACAAATCATGCATTTATATTTGTGTTCGTACACTTTAATATGATGGGTAAAAACCATTTGTTGAATTTATGCAAATTAAAAGTTTCATTGACGGTTGATTTTGCTAGTTTAAAACATACACAAAAGTGGATCGCATTCCCATTTCACTATAAAAATTTTAGTATTTTATTAGATTATGCCTTAAGCAGGATTTTAAATTCTGGGGCGCCCGTGGAATAGATCTTGTTGAATTATATATATATATATATATATATGACAAGGCTACACAAAAGCTTTTAAGTGCCATGGAACCGTCCCCATTGTATATTTCCACCCCTGGCCTTAAATCAGCTTGAACTAGCAAACCTAAATTCCAATTACTTGGTTCAATTACATTAAATTTTTGTTTTCTTTCAAAAGGTCATTCCTTATTAAATCCAAAATAATTATGTCCCTTCCCCTTATATTACCCCTTTCTTTCGGCCATGCATCCTCCTGGATTCACTAGACTCGTAACATTAAATCATAATCTAAAAGCCTTTCACTCTGAAATCTAATGAGCACAGAAAGTTAGGGCTTAATAACAATCCTAATTTTCACTGCCACTGCAAATCATTGTAGTGAGAGTTTTGTATAAATTTTCTATAAAAATATCATTTTTTTTAAATTTATAATCTCATAAAATCAACAAATTTATAAAATATGGCTGGTACAAGTACAGGCAATTAAGTGCTAATCTTTGGCCAATACAAAGTACCCTTTCTGTCAAGAAGGCCAATTATTCAATTCATAAACAGAAAAAATGCACCAAATACATATATACCTGAGAACAAAGGTATATATATATATATATATAATGTGAAATAACTGGTGTGCATGGAAGTACATTCCATCTCCAGGGCTTGGGTGCAGGGCCAGCCTTGATCTGCTGTATGATGGCAACATCAGTTTTGAAAGACTTAGCCAAAACGGTGTCATCAATGCCGGCTGTGAAAACACTGTTGGGAACCGATACAGTCCGGCATTCGCACTCCCGAAGGCCGACACAGCAAGAGCCGGTTTCTGCCCGTCGGCATTGTATTGAAAGTGAACTAGTCCCTTAGGAAAAACATGTCACCGGCTTGTAGGGTTTAGGTGAAGAGCTTGTTAGCGGTATCGACAAATCCCACTTGGAGAGTTCCATCGACGAGGAAGAGTAGCTCGGCCGAACGAGGATGGGTGTGAGGGGGGTTGACAGTGCCGGCCGGGAACTGGAGAACGGCGTAAGAAACGCTCTGCCCGTTAAGAACTGGGAATTCGGCCATGCTTGCTTTCGAAACTCTAAAAATTGCAGGTGGGTCTGCTCCGACTAGGGCCCGCATGCCGGCAAATGTGAAGATGCTGCCATCAACGGTGTTGACGTTCGGCGGAACCAAGAAGTCTAAAGTTATGTCAGGATCCCCAGCCGTTGCCATTTGAACAATGGTAAATGAAGCTACCAGTAACAACAAGAGTTCATGACCAACAGCTCTTGATGCCATGTTAATTAGCCTGAAAAGAATAGGTAGCATTAATGAGAGTGGATACCTGATTGAAAAATGCTATTTTTTCAAAATTTTTATACAAAATTCTACATCAGAATGATGTGACTAGAGCAATTTTGTAATAAACAAAGATTTTGATGGGTTCTTTATTTTAAAGTGATAAGCTCACAACTTAGCCACATTATTTTGGTGATAAATTCTATATGAATTTTCTAGTTGTATAGTATTACCCTTCACTACATGAAATACATTTTTTTATTTTTGGTCCCAAATGTGAAAGTCCTCATAGAAATTTTATTAAATAAACAAATAATTAAAAAAAATGGTCTGCAGGCCTGCTGGATGACAAAAAAATTTGAAAATTATAATGCCGGCCATTCTCGTAATTGCAGTTTGATTTAGTCATTCTGATAATGAGAGATGCGAAGAAAAACAATCAAAACTCAGGTCCTGTGCCAAATCCTCCTGGTGAAAAATATTTTGGTTGGTCTACCTCTGCATATTGTGAATCCATTGGGTTATTTATTGATTTACTTATTTAGATTCAATGCATCAATTTTAAGTCGCCAGGGAACTAGATATTCTATTACCGAGTGATTAGTTTAGTGGGTAAGAATTTGAATTTTCGCACTTAATGTTTGGATTCGAGTATATATTCATGGCTGTTTGGTGGGTCTAAACTTACTCTTCAACACCTAGAGCATGCAATAGGACCTCAATTTCAGCCTCAATGTATTTATGGTAAAGTCTCCTGTAGATGATTATATGGCGGATGTCTTGTGTAACCTATGTGTATATCCATTTTAAAGATAGAATGAACTAGATATTCTGTGGGTAATCAAAATGTTATGATAGCTCCCTTTACTGCCATGGCTCTAAAGGAAAATTTGGTATTCTAATCAAGTTATTTTTGTGATCAAGTTATTTTTGGAATACAAAAATAACTGATTTCATTTTTACATGATTGAGGCTATAAAATGAACTAAGCTCAAGTTGTTTGGCGCATTTTACATCCTCAATTAAAAACTTATTTAAGATCAACTCGTCATGTAAATGGGTCAATCTTAAGTACATTTTAAAACTCATTAATTTTTAATTTCAGCTCGAACTTGGCTGATAATCTTATATCCATTAGAAAAAAATAAGTTAATTGAGATCCGCTCGTGTTCAGCTTATTAAAAACTCGTGCGAAATCAACGTCTCATGCACATAAGCCAACCTAAAAATGAAAGCTAGTTAATTTATAATCTTAGCTATAGTCGATAAACTTATATGTACTAAAAAAATCTAGCAACTCAAACTCAGGTTGATCAAAGCTTATTTAAAATCTAATTAAAAGCTAAATAAGTCGAGTTTGAACATATTTTAAAACTCGTTAAGCTTTTTAAATCAAAATATAATAACCTACTACTTGACTCAGCTCAACTCATAACCAAAATTCATCCTCAATTCTTGTTATGAATCTTGGTATAAGTTTCATGAGTTAGAAAGGTAAAAATAAAAATAGATCAATGTGACTCTTTGTTTAACTTAATGACAATTCTGGGGAGCCCATATTTCTTGAAGGACTGATGGCCCCAACCCTTACAACTAAAACAACCCTGACTGATAACTCTTAAGCATTTTCTAAGCTTCTTTGACCACGGACGTTAACATCAACAACCACAAGCTAACTGGTTCGAGCTGCCACACATCTCTAAGGGAACTAAAAAAAATGGAGAAGCTTTGTGAAGATCAAGCCTTGTTAACCTCTTAGATCAGCAAATTGTCTCACTAGCTACAAAGCTAAACAATAAGACCTTATAAATTGATCATCAAAGTAAAGCTAATCATCAAAAAGAAAAAGAAGTCTCATATAGCTAGTCTTAGCGCAAATCTTATTTACGCATCTAAAAAGCAATGGCCTCAACCATGTTCAAACATGTTCTCTTTTTCCTTCTAGCTATCCTTGTCGGATCCTGGAACATAGCCGAAGCAAGTGACCCTGATATCCTCTCTGACTTCATAGTCCCAATCTCTAACGGCACAATTGACGGAAACTTCTTCACCTTCACCGGAATGCGGGGAGTATTCGATGGCCAAAACCCACCAAACTTCAAGGTAACGAAAGCTAGCATGGTAGAGTTCCCGGCTCTAAACGGCCAGAGCGTGTCAATGGCAGTTCTCCAGTTCCCTGCCGGTGGTGTTAACCCGCCACACACACACCCTCGCTCGGCTGAGCTCCTTTTCATCGTGGAAGGCTCTCTCGAGGTTGGTTTTGTTGATACCACTAATAAACTCTTCACTCAAACACTCCAAATTGGGGACGTGTTTGTGTTTCCAAAAGGACTAGTGCACTTCCAATACAATGCCGATGTAAAACAACAAGCCACGGCTATCTCGGCTTTCGGCAGTGCAAATGCTGGAACTGTGTCTGTTCCGGCGACTTTGTTCACTACCGGCATCGATGCTGGTATTCTTGCCAAGTCTTTTAAAACCGACGTTGCTACCGTTCAGAAGATCAAGGCAGGTCTTGGAGCTAAGGCCTAATTAATTAAGTTGAAGCTTCACCAACATTTGCATTTGCTTTTCACCATTACATCAATTCTTTGCTTTTCTTTTCTGGTTTTTTTTTTCGTGTCGCCAATCCATTTTGGACTAGCAATAATGTAGTTATTCAGTCTAATTTGGTCCGCAATTGTAATAACAAATCAATGAAGATGTGTTTCTTGAGAATAAATTACTGACATAAGTTTCTGTTTCAAAAGCTTGATCAATGCATATGGATCTGCTCTTCTCTACTAAGTACTCTTGTAAATTAAGTTGTTGAATGACATGGATATGATCAGTGATGTGAAACTGTTGCAAGATGGAGTGCTGAATCCTCAAATGACCTTTCTTCCCTTTCCCAGACTAAAAGATAATGTGAAAAAGAAAGGAAGGAAGAAAGTAAAAGGAAAGCTTAGGAGTAGTAATCAAAAATTGGAAATAAAAAAAAAAAACTAAGGCATGGAATGAAGGGTGAGAAGTATGGATACTTATAAGAAAGTCGTGTTTGTGTTGGATTTCATATCGAACACTCCTTCGACACAAGTCGGACATACATTTTAATGTGTGGTAACTTTTTTAGAACAGGGCATGTTCCAGATAATTGAGAAAAAAACACGTCCATAGTTTGAACTATTTTTAAATACACATAAAATATATTATAAGTGTGAAGAAAATAATTTGATATTTAATTGTAAAATAAAAATAATTTGAATTTATATGTAATATGAAATTTAAATTATAAAATACATAGTTTTAATTTTAATTAGTGTCATTTTATAATTTTTTATTATTTTTGAGTAAATAACATGTATAGATAGTGTGTTTGTGATTTTTGCTTCTTATATATATATTAAAGGAATGTCAAGAACACAAAAATACATTGCTATTTGCTCATAAAACCAAAGGCCTTCATAGGAAACCAAAGTATATGCATTGCAAACTATGTGCTTAGTCCAAAACCTTAAAATTATATTCAAGAAATATTAAGAAACATAATAGAGTTTGGATTTGTGGCTCAATATCACAGCACATAATGGATCTACAAGCCAGCTTAAAGATAAGATATGCAGAACTATGCCCAAAAAATGGTATTTTATTTCATTGACTTGGACTACTGGTAAATAATTTCAGTAATTATTTCCCACACCTCAACTCCGATCAAGAAAAAACCCAAAATGCAAAATTACATAACTCGAATTTAAAAACAAAACACAGGGAAAGAGAAGGAAATTAAAAAAAAAAAAAAAAAAAACTGAAAGCTGACCCCAAGTAGTTCAGATCAAATGCCTCCTTAACAAAGAAAACAGAAAATGAAAATAAGAAAACCAACATCCGTAGATATTTTCTCCATAACTAGTCTATTATTTTGCAGATCAGTTAATTAACAGCTCGGCATGATTTTCTGATCTGCCCTTGTGCGCCAGTAAGAACTTGGACTCCACCCATCTTAACCATGGCCTGACCAAATCTGGTGGGGAAGTCTGAGCCAAGGCCTAGGGCTGCATATATCACTGAGTTCTTAGTTCGTGAATCCAAAGCTAGCTCTTGGTCAATTTGAAGAATACCCTTATGTAATAGTATTTGCTGGTAGTAAGAATTATCAACACGCAAGGCGCTTGCAGGATTCTGATCAAGATTAGCAGTGTTGTCAACTGTTGCATTCTGAGGACACCTAATTCTCAACTCGATTAGCAGCGAAGGATTCATGGTCGGGTCAGGGTTTCTGGTGTTGTTGAAATTATAGAGACGGTCTTTGAAAAGCTAACAATGTGCAACCCCAACGGTGTGACCACCTATATATATATATATGCATTATTCAAAAGTACAGTTAATGATCAATTGATCGCGTTTTAAGGAACTGAAAAAGTGAAGAAAAAAAATAGTAGATGAGAAATAGAGTCGAGGGGGAAGGTGAAGTAAACCTAGGAGATAAACCATGTCTGTAACATTAAGTCCTTTGTTGGCAAATGCTGAGATGGAATCCGGGACTGATATAGAAGGAGATGGGAGTTTCACATTTGAAGCCAGAGATACAAGACCGTCCCTTCGCCCTGTTTGTACCTCGTATCTCCCTCCTCCGCTCTGCATGTACACAACCAAACCAATATCACGTATTACCGTTAATTAATTATCTATCTGGTAATCGGCTGTTATATTTGGCATGATCGTGTACTTGTGCATAGTAATATTGGAATTATGTATGGAACTAATGTATGTCTATTAATTAAAGAGAGAAGGAACACATTACTCACGCGAGACACTGCATCTCTGGTAGCCATAACAATTATATCAGCACAAGAAACTACTCCGGGGCACTTTGCCTCCACGGCACCCTTTGCTGCATCGATAATTTCAAAGCCCCTAAAGCTTAAATTAGGAATTGCAGTTTTCTCACTGTTTTTCCCATCTAGTAGGATTGATGCATCACATCCCTTTTCATGGTGAAAAAAATAATAATTAATAACATTAGTTCAAAAAGAAGAGGAAGAAAAAAGTTTAAGAACATCCACAATAGGAAGAGTGATTGATTGATTATCACTTTCAAATGTTACTTCCTTATTTTCATGAGACCCAGTGCTAATCAACTCAACTAAGCATTTTTTCAACATTTTGTGGTGGGGTTGGCTACAATGTTAAGGCTTCAGACTCCATGTTAATCCTATAATTCCAAGAAGGCTAAGGCTATATATATATATAGAAAAGTATATAGAATAATGTAGTTGGGTTGTGGACTCATAGTTTTGAAACAAAGAATCCATCACGATGTTATTTAGATACAAAACTGCTACGATCACATCATTTTGATATAAAATTTTAGACAAAAAAATTCTGAAAGAACATCGTTTAGTTTTCAAACAAAAGAAAGGTTGCTTACATCGACAAAGCAATCATGGAACTGCATGCGGAGGAGAGCAGCGACGAGCGTAGGGTCCTTCTGGATCGCTTCGCCAATGACATAGCCCACGATAGCCTCAACGTCTTCAGTAACATTGCATTTTCCATTGTAGAATCCTGACTGCAGTTCACCATAGCACTGGCCTGTGAAGTTGATGAAGATGATGAGCCCAAGGGCTAGTACTGCCAATGGAGCTGCCTTCCACATTTTCAACTGTTTGTTTCCTTTCCAATGCCAAAACTTTGTGTTGAAATGATATAGAGGAACTAGTTCTTCAACTCCTTTCTTATAAGCATGGACGGGGAGCCCTCCCTAATATTTAAATGGCCCCTAATGTTCAAAAAAAACTCCTTATATATAGATTAAGGTCTAAAAAAATTTGCATAATAAAATGGTTGCCTTCTTACTCAACTTACATTTTGGTCCATTTTTGCTCATCATGTGGCCTTATTTTTTATTTGTTTTATCCATAAGTCTATAACCCAAAGTACATGCTTACTTATTCCGAATTAATTAAGATTTAGGACCAAATTTATGAGCAAAACATAAAATCCTCTCTATTTAGTGAGAAATACAATGGAGTATATTTTCAATCCTTTTGCAACTTGTTCTTATAAAATAAAATCATTGACATATTGACTGTGTACACTAAAAATAAAGTGGTTCAGAAGTTTAATAAATTCAATCATAAATGGATTTCATGTGTGTTTTCGAGTGCCACTTTGATTGATAAATTACTAGAAATATAATTAAAAATAAATCTTTAGTAGTAATTTGCTATCATAAATTAATTAAAAGTGAATGTATATTACTTTTTTATTTTTGTATGTCACATCTAGCCTCTATAATTAGTTGAATGTTTTTTATAAACCTATTATTGGCCTCCTCAAAGACGAAATTATGACTTCGTTCCTGTTTATAAGGGAAAAGAAACCAGGATTTGAGAATCCTGGTCACCATGTGGTTTCGAAAGAGATCCTATTCCTCGCCGCGTCTACCTATATTTGAATAATGTGCACGACTGTAATGTGGGTGTCGTAGAACGTGCGAACTCATGTAAGGATTCTATATGCAAAAATTATGTATAAAAGTATGCACTACAAACCATTACTGTGTTTTTATAATGACAAAATTAGTGTTGAGAATCAGATTTTGTCACCAAAAGTAGCCATTCTAGACACAAATCATACCTAAAGTCATTTATACATTATGATATTATTAAAAAAAAGTCAAGTCATAAATTTGCTGAGATCTGTTGTCTGATCATAGTTGTCGAAAAACTGTGGGAAAACTAATTTGGGTGGGGAAACACGTTTTTGGTAAAAGTACGAAACTTATTTGAAAATTTTTGTAAAAATATTTTTAAAATGGAGAAAAATATTTCAAAAATTCTTAGGAAATGATTAAGATATGTTTGGAATACTTGACAAAAACTCTTGAGAAACTAACAAAAGACATTACGGAAACTTAAAATATTTTTTTTTTCTTTAAGTTCTAACTATATATCTATGGAATTATTTATGCTGGTTTTCACTGGGTTCTCAAAAGTTTCCATCAAGTTTCTTAAAAATCTCATTTGAGTTCTGCAAAAACTTCTTAATAAGAATGTTATTAAGTTTCTTAATTATTTTCTATTTTTTCTTTTTGTTTGTACATGTTTCCCGCTTTGATTTTTTATTTTGATAACTATGGTCTAAACTATATCTCTAAGTTCTTTTTAAATTTGACAATAAGGGTAATGATGCAAAAACAATAACGCCACTTGTACATGAACTAACTCATGCGCACGACGCACCACTCGTCACAGTGCCACAATGGATTGTGACCCATCGACATGGATGGTTCAAGGCAGCGTGGTTCACAGCAAATTTTTTAAATCTATATGACTGAGTTGATTATTTTTTTGTCTTTTGCACAGCTTGATGGAATACGTTTGTGCAGATTATATTGCAAAATAAACGGTTAATTTCATGTGTTTTATGATTTTAATTTGCAGTTTCGATTTTTATTCTAATGATTTATATTTAACCTACCGTCTTATCCACAGGCCTCGTATGCTATGACTTTTAGTATTATTAAAAAACAACACCTAACTTGGTGTGCGCGGTTTCATCCGGTTCCTATTTTCTATTTTGCTTTAAGAAATGCGGCAAAATAACGTTTGGCAAATTGATTTCACAAACTGTTTTCGTCAAAATTAAGTTTAGTAAGGTAGTTTCGAAACTTATTTTTGAAAAATTGTTTAGATAACACCCTAATTTTAGGAACCATTAAAAAGGTGTTTTATGAGTTTTCGGATCTATTTTCTTTCAAAAATGAAAACGATAGAGTTTTTATTGTCTCATTTTTTTTTTCTCCAAAATCAAGAAAACCATAACATTCTCAAAGATTTTGTTTCTAAAAATACAAAAAACGAAACCGGGACCGAAACCTGAATCGTAACAAACGGATAGATGGACAAATAGCTATTTTATTAGCACAATGTGCGAAAGCACGTGGCAGACATGCAATTGCATATAAATTTTGATATTCGATTTGTGATTGTCAACGTGATCCGATAAACTAGTATATCTAGACATAATTTTCTGCACTTCTTATATGAAGACAGAATTAAAATCTTAAGGGTAGCATTTTAAAAGGTATTTCAAAATACAAAAGTGTAAGTAATTATTATATATCAATTCTAACCGTACGTTGCACATATGCAGACCTTTCCATTGAGTCTCTTAACTGATCATTGTGAATTATTTGTATGGCCTTTAGTGGTGCATCAATTGGAGATTGAATTATAAAATTAATACACCGGTCTCATGTGGGTTGTTATATAATGAGGTTATTGAATTATGATTATATTTATGATTAATAAACAGCTACTGATGCTAGCATTTTTTATTTAAAAAAAAAAAAAAAAAAGACTTTTCAACGGCCACCATTTTTCTCTCTTTGTTTGGTATATTTTCAACTGCTCCCAAATTACATCTTGTACCTTGTTCAATGAAAATTTTTTTCTCTTAAAATACTTATAGGTAATTTTTTATTTTAGGACAATCAAGAGAGCTAAAAAAAAAAAAAGGAAATATCAATTTATGATATAATGGGAAAATATTTTTTACTTCTTATTCACTTTTTTGCTTTTCTTGACAAATAAATAAAGACTAATTCTTTTGTGTCTGATTTTGATGTAAGATGGTGAGGTCTGTTGAATGTGCAATTACGTTTCGAATTGCGTCTCTATGTTTTTGCTCTCGTGCTCAGTTTGGTGACTGAGAGAGAGTAAGAAATATCAATTTATGATATAATGTGGAAATATTTTTTACTTCTTCTTATTCCCTTTTTGCTTTTCTTGACAACCAAATAAAGACTAATTCTTTCGTATCAGATTTTGATATAAGATGGTGAGCTCTGTTGAATGTGCAATTAAGTTGCGAATTGCGTCTCTATATTTTTGCTCTCGTGCTCAGTTTGGTTTTTGAGAGAGAGTGAGAAACAAATTAGCTTAGAAATAAGACTTCCACTAAACAAAGCCTAATACAACTAACTTCACTTCAGCATTATATGTAATTATGTATTACAATCTTGAATAGAAGGAAATAGAATGTTCAACATTTTCTTTGGCATGCTTTTTTATTGATAATATTGTGAACTCTGATGAATATGATATCTTTACTAGTAAATGATTGTTAATCAGCAAACATAAGATTCAATCAATTTGGTTAACAAATTGTGTAGTTGTTCTGTTTCTTTGTTCTCGAATTTTAGGTCAATGAATTCACATGTCATGACTTTATAGATTATTTTTTAGATTGTCTTAGATATATAATCTATGTTGTTTCTTTAATCCTCTAGAGTGACACATCATTCTAATAAAATTATGCAAACTATTACTACATCAATATTGGAATTTTTTTTCAGGTTTAATTTGATGGAAGTTACCGATTCTACTTGTTATGCACGTGTGCATATTCAATATTAATGCTTCCTTCTTCTATTTTTTTCCGCCTCATATATGTTCTCAGTTTTTCTCATTCAATTTCTTGAAATATTGGAGTTCTATCTATTTTTATGATTATTTCTAAGCAAAATTGCTTGTGTTGTTTGCAAAGTTGGATACATATACACAATTGGATTTCTATATCTATCTTCCAGTATTTGCACAACAATACATTCATTATATCAGCTTATGTCGTGATCGCTCCACAATAGTATTGGATAGCTTTGCAAAAGAACAGGTGCGATGCAATATAGTACTCGGTAAAGTACAATGTCGATCCATGGAAAATGCACTATCTTATTAGCATGCAAACATTATGGAAAGCAAAGAAAAATAAACTTGAATTCAGAAGTGGTTGAAATCGATGCAGGAAATTCTTCAAAATGAAAAAAGAATTGTTGATTGGCTGATTGATTGAAAATTATCTTAGACAATAATAATAAACTTAACCTAAAAAAATTTGATTAAATAATGGGAAAACGTCTTGGCAAGATTGATCCAGACAATAGGCTTCCAGATAGATTCCCAAGATAGTTTTGATTACTAAGAGTACTCAAGATTATTTTTCTTCTCTTAGTGTTCGTACCAATAAGACTCAAGATTCTTTTACTTCTCTTGGAATTGAAATCCAATTATTTACTAGTAGTCATACTAGTGTCCTATTCATACATGTCCCAGTTCATAACCATGCATGTCTACAACGTATGTCTGGAGCTTAATCAAAAACAGTAAATTCCTGAAGAACTCTTTTAGGAATTATATGCAGTTATAATCAACAATCCATACTAGTGATCTCATTTATATACATCCCATCTTAAGACAATCTATGTATCTGTCCTAGATATAATCAAGAACTATTGTTTTCGAAAGAATCCAAAATAAAGAAAAGAAATCTTAGTTTAAAAGTTATAGATCTTGAAAAAGGAATTTATCTTCAAATATCTACCTATAGCCTATTACTTTCTCAATCGATGCCAAGAAAATATTTAGTTACTGATCTCTATAAGCACTCCATTTTTGCCTGCTCGGCAATCTCTGATCCGTCCGTACTCATATTCAAATTGACACAAATGCATTCAAGTCCAAATCAATTTTTTAGACTTAATCCAATCAATCGATTGCTTCGCATGCTTGGCAGGCCCAACAGAGGCAACATGGTTAAAATGCCCTTGTGGCATTGCTCGGTTCAATTCCAATTGGCACGTCTTCGTAAATACAGGAAGTCCCTATTGCAATCTCAAATCCAATTTTAATCCAAATCAAATTCAGCACGCCTTTCAAAAAAATTGATCCTTCAGGCAGTAAGTCCATCCATTCTGGCACGTTTATCGAGAAAACTTCTCGGGACGGTAAGTCCCTTCAAACCTTTCGATCGAGATGGAACCCAAGTCCCTGAGACAGTAGAACGGTTCACTTCTAGTGCCTACTAGCCTACTAATGTAGAATGTCCATTATTCAGCACGTCTTTCGAGAAAGTTGATTCCTCAAACGATAAGTCCATCTAATAGCTTCCTGAGATCAAGCAATCTCCAGAATGAACGCACCCCGTTAGAGTGACAGAAATACTCGCAAACATCGCAACCGTCAGAGTGGCGGAAGCACCAACAAAACTGCTATGTCACAGAACCGAACATGCCTTTTGGCTGTAACACGTTTACCAAGCGACAAGATACCTTTGTAAACTAACTCGTCACATAACATCAGAGTGATAGAAACACTGAAAACCTGGGTCAACACCAGTGTTGCTAGCCCACTCCGGTGAAAAATAACCAAACTACATCTTAGGCCCTTTTCGACACGGTTCTCGAAAAAGTACCTAAGTTCTCAGAGCGGTAAGTCTACCTTTTCAAAATTGTCCCAAAGACAATCCACAATGTTCAAGTGCCTTCCAGTCGGTTCTGGACCAATTTGAGGACCATCCGGTCAAAATGACTATTTTGCCCCTAGGCATCCAATTGCCTCTAGAAACCACACCGGCTCTGGGTATCAAACCGATAAGCTCCTGAGAATACTTCTAATAGTATTCCCGACCTTCCAACACCTTTCCGAATCATTCCAAGTCTATTTAAACAAGTTCAGTGCAAAATAACCTTTTTGCCCCTAGTGGACCGGTCGCCTTTTCCAACTACGCCGGCTCTAGGTATCAAACCAGTAATCTCTTGGAACATTCTAATTAATGTTTCCAACCTTCAAGCTTTCTTGTGGGATATTCCAAGTCCATTCTGGTGGTTTTCTGATCTAGTTGACCATTTTGCCTCTAATGACTTGGTCAACCATTTCAACAATCCTAATATTGTTGTTCAAGACCGTTACCTGTGAGACGCTATTTCAAGGGTTTATACCCATTTTCGGCCTTTCGGATCATTCCCGACCTCCCAGAACATTCCCGGACCTTCCGGAGTCACTCCTAGTAGAGCTAAATCAAAAATTTCATGGTAGTCACTAAGACAGGGGCTCAAATCTTTTGCCTTGCATATCAAGGGTCAAAAGATACGTTTCTTGCCGCCCTAAGACTTTCCTAAATGGTTGGTGCCACTAGCAGTGCTGCCAAGCCAAAAATTGGCCTTGTGCCACTCCTAGTGGCGCTAATAGGTTTTTTGCCCTAGCACCATTACAACAGGTGTCAGGCTATTTTTGTGTCTATAAATACAAACCCTCCCCCTACGTGAAAAGGGTCCGTAAACTCAATCCAAAAACTCTGTTTTTCAAAATACAGAGCTCGAAGTCTCTCAAAACCCTAGCCCTCTCTAGTTTCCTTAAACCTTAGCCTCCATATACTTAAACCCTAATATCCATATACTCTATACATTTAAACACAAGCCTCCAAAACCTCCATTGAAGACTCAAAGTGTTGCAACTTGGAAGCTCTCAAGGATCAAATAAAGCAAAGCAAACAAAGCAAGTAAAGCAAGAAGAAGACAAGGTAGGCTTTCGATTTACATTTATTTAGTTCCCCCCCCCCCCACCCTCCCTCTCTCTTCTTCATTACTTGCAAAAAGAAGACAAGGTAGGCTTTCGATTTACGTTTATGTAGTTCCCCCCCCCCCCCCCCCCCCCCCCCCCCCCCACTCTCTTTCTTCCTCCGAACCCACTTAGGTTTTCTTTTATTTTAATCCCCATCTTCTACCTTCTCTTCTTGCATGCTTGAAACAAGAGACTCCCCAATTCATGTCGAGGAAGGATTGCTGAATGTTATCATGTCGGGGGCTTTCTTCTAGTTCAACCTTAAACCGTGTGGATTCAGCCCCCTTGATTATATGGTGAAGCCTAACCTTGTATGTTCATGACCCTTTTGCATTGTGCATATCATACACATACATCTATTCAAAATTATTTTTAAAGTTATTTTCAAACTTGCATCAAAGTTGTTTTTAAAACTTGCATCCAAAATCTTCTTTTTTCAAACTTGTTTTCAAAATCACAATCTTGAAGCGATTCTCGTCATTCCATGATTAAGGTTGTTTTAAGAAAGTGTTTTATTCATTGTGACTATCAAGGTCTATATTTTGGGTATAAACCCTGAATTGTTTTTCATCAAAACCACAATCTTAAGATGATTCTAGTCATTCCATGATTAGGATTGTTTTAGGAAAGTGTGATATTCAATGTGATCATTATGATCCATAGTCCAAATCTGTGTTGTTTTCAAAACCATAACCCTAGAATAGTTCTAATCCTTACATGGTTAGAATTGTTTTAGGAAAGTAAGATATTCAAAAGGTTTTCAAAAGTTCATATTCAAACCCCTTTTCAAATTTGCTTTTCAAACTCCTTTTCAAAAGCTCTCTTCAAAAATTCACTTTCTAAAAACTTTCTTCATGCTTCCTTCTTAGAAACTCTTTTCAAAAGATCTGCTTTTCAAAAACTCTTTTTCTTAGAGTCAAAGTCAAGCCCTAAAAACAATGATTAGGAAATCCTAGTTCTCTTTCCTAAAAAATGACTTCTTGTTTTGCTCAAATCATAGGTTTCCAAAAATTATCTTCTACATCAAATCCCAAATTTCTAAAATCTTTTTTTTTTTTACACTAAATTATAGCTTTCCAAATCCTAGATTTCCAAAACCCAATCTCCCCAATTCCATGTCAAATCAAATCTTCTAATTTAGGAAACCAAATCAAATCTTTATATTTTGGAAAAAAAAATCAAATCATCCATTTTTGAAAATAAAATCTAATCTTCTACTTTAGGAAATAAGAATCAAATCTTTTTTAATTCAAACATTTCCTAATTCGAACCTTTCCTAATTTCAAACCTTTCTAAATTTCAATCTTTCTAAATTCTAAAACTTTCTAAATTCTAAATCTCTCCAAAGTTTAACTCTTTCTAAATTCAAAACTTTCTTAAATTGAAATCTTTCCAAATTCAAATCTTTTCTAAAAAGAAAACTTTCCTAATTTGGCACTTTTCTAAAATGAAGCTTTCCTCTTTTGAAACTTTTCTAAATTCAAAGGTTTCTAAAATCCGATCTTTCCTAAACCTTAAATTTGTAAATTCTTTCAAATCAAATAATCAAAGTCAAATATTTACAAACCTTTCCTAAGGCAAATGTTTCTAAATCTAATCAAATTCTTTTCAATCTTTTCTAAGTCCCATCTTTCTTAACTCTAAGTTTTCTAAACTCAAACTTTCCTTGATCAAACCTTTCAAATCTAAATCAAACCTTTCTAATTCAAGTCCATACTTTAACCCTAGGTTACCTAAACCCTAGGATTCCTAAACCCTAGTTCAACCCTAATCCTAAGTTAGGAAGCTTTAATTCTTTTCTAAAACTCCCTTTTAAACCAAGGTGATTTTTTAACTTTAATCTAAGTTAAAATGTTTTCAAAACTCAACTCCTTCTTTTCCAAATCAAGTCCAAGTTCTTCTTCCAAGTTCAATATTTTCAAATCAAAATCAATTCCAAGTTTAATTTCAAATCTTCTATTCAAAGTTCAAATCAAACCCTTTTCAAATCAAACATTTTCAAGTTACACTTTTCAAAAACTTCAAAGTGCTTATTTTCAATCGAACTCTTGTCCGAACTATGACTGACCTAATTCTCAAAAAGGGATACGTAAGCAACCCTTATGGGTGCGGTCACAACCTCAAATCTCTAATTCAAAAATATTTTTTCAATTTCTAAAACTTTCTTTCCAATTTCAAATCAAATCTATTTCCAAAATCAAATCTTTTTTTCGAATCTATTTTCTAAATCAAATATTTTTCTCGCACTTACATATCATGCATCATATAGTTCTTTTCTAAAATAGATAGTATTGGACATTTATTAATCAAAGATTCTAATTGAGTGAACCTAGGGTGAATAGACATGTAGGTACCGCAAGGGCGGGGTAGGGTGATAATCTTAGGATATCTTCCCTACTCATAACCAACCTCCGAACATAGAATTACTGTTTCAAAGACAAAAACGGAGTTATTTTCAAAATAGACTTAAATCTTTCCAAAGGTTCCCAAACAACTTATTTTCTTAAAAACCCTCTCTTGAGGAAGTTTTCAAAACCTTTTTCAAAAACCCTAAGTGTAATATTCGGATTGTGCTTAGTTTTAGATGACCTAACTCACCTTAACCAAGTTAGGTAGTGACTCCAATCTTTTTTCAAAAACCCTTAATCAAAATTAATTTTCAATTCAAACCTAGTCGCACTCATCCTTCTAGGAGGATGAGTTCTAACAAAATAGTACCGTATTTTTTCCACTTGTGCGTATTTTTCTCAAGTGCGAAAAATCGGGGCGCGAATTTTGCATTAACAATAAATTGCATTAACAAATAATGAAATCTTGAATGAAACATTATTCTCAAAGACAAAAATAATAATCTCATAACCAGCATTCTTGAAAACATAAAAAAAAAAAAAAAAAAAACTCCAACAAAAACTAGGAATGTCAAACTTTTTTCTCTAACTCTAAATAACTGCCCTCTCTTTAGGCCTCTTCATAATAATAAAAGACTGAAATTCAGGTTAATCCAAAAGTCAAGCCTGCATTAGGGCATCTGGATGGTCCAAAAGGCATCCGGACAGGCTATTTGCAAGGGGCATCCAGACAGTCCTAAATAAGCATCCGAACGGTTAGTGCTCAAGTCTAATTTCTCTTTAATCTGCGCTAACTCTTTTCGATATCTTTTCAGTACATCTAAGTCCAAAAACCTACAAAAGTAAATAAAACAGTGTTAGCACTAATTATTATAATAGAACAGGAATTATTATACCAAATTAGAGCGAAACAAAGGTAATTTAGGGCTATATACTTACATTTTTACCATGCAATCACACCCCACAACTTAACATTTGCTAGTCCCTAGCAAACCCATACTTCTACCTGACATCTACTTTCGCAGGATGACACACATGCATTTAGCATATGCATCAAGTCTTTAAACCTACTAGATTACTCCTAGGAGACGAAGTGTGTCTTGTGAGGGTTTACAATAATGCTACCCACAAACATTCTCTTTACAGTTATTCCACAGTAAGTGAACAAAGGGTAATAATACTTCAAGTAACAGAGTATTGACTCCACTTATTTCCTAAACATCCATATCAAAACACAATAACGAACACGTACATCAAACTATTGCATCAATTGTTAATTTTCATATAACAATCATGGCTAACATTCTAATTCAACATCATTCAGCAACTTGTATCTCTCAACTTTGATTTCAAAATCTCACTTGACATCTCTCATGAAAGAAAATTGAACACACATGTTCTCACAAAAGTTGTGCACGTAAAGAGTAAATGTAATAGGTAACTTGTACAACTCAATAATAAAAAACACATAACAAGAGATGTAAGAGAACTGATATAGCTCTATGATAGGATATACAATTGCAAAAATCTCCAGCATATTGATACAAAAACTCATTAACAAGGACTTCCAAGACTGTACACACTATAGATCATTAAGGACTTTTTCAGATTGTAACATGGCTATGGGAAAAAGGATTGAAAATGGCGATAGATATGGTCAATTATTGAATTGTCGGAGTACCCAACCTTAGTTAAAAAACATAATCAAATTCATACTTCCGCAACTTTTTCCATCAACTTCACAATCTCTTATTCTCCCTTAAACATATCTTTATTTTTTTTCCTTTCTTTCATCTTTTTGTTCTCTTTTTTTATTGCATCTTTACAACCATGAAACAATATTTGCATTCTCTTTTTTTCTTTTTTGTACGACCCTCATCACTTTTATGACAAGAGTATGTACAAACTCACATACCCTAAATACTTTTGATTCGCTTTCTTATCATAAGATTTCGCATAAACTCCGAACCAACAAATACCTTAGGTCATAGAGAAAGGAAAAGAAATAGACAATTAGGCTCAAAATGGGTTTCAAAAATATGCAGAAAGAATAACTTAATAGCCCAAATATCAAAAACGACCTAAGATCATTCCTATAAGCGCACAATCCCAAGTCCCACCAAGTGTTTAAAATACTAACATTTCTTCTAACTTAAGCAATTAAATCAAAATGAAAGGAAATAGAGCTATTGAAAGAACATACACTGAAAAATTATTCTGAGAGTAATTGTAAATCACTTTGAAAAAAAAAATAATGCTATAATCTCACAAGGTATGTGATGCAGCGGGATTTACAAGAACAAGATAATCAACCCTAACCCATTGATTCACCACGAATACCGGATTAAAATTCTTCCTCTAACCTATTGATTCACCACGAATACCAGGCTCAAGGGCATCAAACGTTCATTGATTCCAAAAAAATACCGAACGATTGAGAAAATGTGCAAACTTGCACGCAAATTATATTAATCTCCAAAACTGTCGAAAAATGTCTTAACAAGAGTATAAATATGCAGCACAAAACCCTAGGGCCAGGGACAAACCAGGTTAATAAAAAAAACTGACAAAAGGCCAAAAAAATAAACCCAAAACACTAAATGGGCCAAAATTCATACTTAGAGGCGTTTTTTCACGTTTTTCTAGGCCAAAAAATCTTTTTCTTATTCTCCCCTTTCTCCAGCTCATTGCTAGCTTTTTGAAAACATATTATAATAAGAAAATAGAGTTACGGAGCAAAAGTTACAGCCGATTAAGGTTTATCGACTACCGGTCCACGCGCCGCACGGGCATAACGACGTCCTCGGGTCTCCAAGTAATCTTCTGCTATGCTATCCACATCATCCTCCCCATGTTGAAAAGAATTCACCCACGAATTCGACCCCTTCGCCTCCTTCTCTGAGCTGTCACCACGATAAGGCATGAAATGCTTCATGTTGAACACATCGGAAGTGTTGACATGGCTCAAAAGCTTCAACCGGTAGGCATTAGGATTGATCTTCTCGACAACCTCATACGGCCCAACTTTCTGAGCTTCTAGGTTGCTATATTCGTGCGCTGGATATCAATCCTTGGTCAGCACTGCCCACACAAAATCCCCCACATCAAACTCCACCAAGCGCCGCTTCTGGTCAGCCGCCTCCTTATACTTTATTGTCGACTCAAGCATATTTTGTTGCACCTGTTTATGGACAGCTTGTAGATCACTAATAAAATCCTCGGCCTTCTTATAAACCCTCTTCAAATCAGGAACAGGAGCTCAGTCAATTGGAGTTCGCAGCTGGAATGCATAATTAGTAAAGAATGGACTGAAACCCGAACTATGATTCACTGACCGGTTAAATGCAAACTCAGCTTGGTATAATTTCTAATCCCATGATTTCAGATTTTCCCCCACTAGACATCGCAGCAAGTTACCCAATGAGCGATTCACCACCTCTGTCTGCCCATCTGTTTGAGGATGGTAAACACTACTAAAGTCCAACTTCATGTGAGCCAACCGCCACAAGCACCTCCAAAAGTGACTAAGGAACTTGGAGTCCCTGTCAGAACTATAGACATAGGCAGTCAATAAGGGCGATATACTTCGCGAAAGTACAACAAGGCAATGTTGACGGCATTGTTGGTCTTCTTACACCCAATGAAATGCACCATTTTGTGAACCTGTCCACCAACATAAAGATCGAGTCACTGCCCCATTGTGTACGTGGCAGCCCTAAGACAAAGTCTATGCTCACATTCGCCTAAGGCTGCTCCGAAATTGGTAATGGCATGTATAACCCAGCGTTGGTTGCTGTCCCTTTTGAAACCTAACAAGTGCGGCACCCCTCAACAAACTTTGCCACTTCACGTGGCATGGAAGGCCAATAGTAGGAATTGGCCACAAGCTGGAATGTCTATCTCGCCCCATATGCCCCTCATCATGCAACTCCTTGACGATCTTTAGGCATAAGCTTGATTGTGGCACACACAATTGAGTTCCTTTAAACAAGAACCCATCAAGCAACACATAATCCGCACGCTGTCCTGTTTCAACCTCATGAATAATAGGTGCAAAAGTAGGGTCAGTCCGCAATAACTCAAGAAAGGTGTCAAAACCAATTACCTCAGCACGCAAAGTGGTGAGTAAACAAGTGCGACGACTAAGAGCATCAGCCACCCGATTCTGAGCCCCAGACTTATGCTTAATGGAGAACGTGAACTGTTGCAAGTACGCTACCCACCTCGCATGCCTTGCCGAGAGCTTATCTTGGCTGTTAATATGCTTCAACGCATCATGGTCAGAAAACAGCACAAAATCACTCTAAAATAAATAAAAGTATCGATGCTTCAAGGCCTGAATAATTGCATAGAACTCCACATCATAGGTGCTATAGTGCGTCTTCGCCCTATTCAACTTCTCACTGAAATACGCAATTGACCGGCCCTCTTGGCTAAGGACTGCCCCAATGCCAACCTTTAAGGCATCACAATGCAACTCAAAAGGTTTAGAAAAATCAAGCAAGGAGAGCGCAAGAGCGGTGGTCAATTTCTGCTAAATTGCCTCAAACGCTTTGGCCGCTACCACTGACCAAGTAAACTAGCCTGCTCTCATACAATCTGTGATAAGAGCCATGATGCTGCTAAAATTCGAGATAAACCGCCGATAGAAGGAAGCCAGCCCATGGAAACTGCACACGTCATGAATGCTCCTTGGGGTAGGCCACCTACGGACAGTCTCAACCTTAGCCTCATCTATAGAAATTCCATCACGAGACACTATGTATCCCAGAAACAACACACTGTCCGTCATGAACGAACACTTAGCTTGAGCAGTAAAGAATTTCTCCATTTACAACAAAGACAGAACCTGTCACAAGTGCTACAAATGTGAGGCGTGATCAGGGCTGTAAATCAAAATATCATCAAAGTACACTACCACAAGCCTCCCAATAAAAGGTCAAAAAGATGGTTCATCACACGCATGAAGGAACTTGGAGCGTTCAACAACCCGAATGGCATAACCAACCACTCATAAAGACCTTCCCGTGTCTTGAAGGCAATCTTCCATTCGTCACCCTCACGTATACGGATTTGATGATAACCACTCTTCAAATCTAGTTGCTAAACATTGTAGCCCCACTAAGCTAGTCTAACAGGTCATCCAACTGTGGAATAGGGAACCGATATTGGATTATGAGCTTATTGATGGCCCGGCTGTCCACGCACATACGCCAAGACCCATCTTTTTTGGGGGTCAAGAGCGCAGGCACGGCACAAGGACTGAGACTCCCCCAAATGTGTCCCCTAGCTAACAATTCCTTAACCTGACATCGCAGCTCCTCATGCTCCTTAGGACTCATAAGATAATGTGGGCGGTTTAGCAAAGCAACCCCAGGAACTAAATCAATTTGGTGTTGGATGTCGCGCAAAGGCGGCAACCCGGCTGGTAATTCCTCCGGAAACACCCCGCTAAACTCCTCTAGTAGTTCCTGCACCCTATCCGGAATCTCCCCATTCTGCTGCTGCTCCTTAACCACCAGTAAATACACTATGCCAGTTTCGACCATCTCTCCCGCAAAAAGCTGCATGGTCAGTAGATTAGGATTTTTCTCAGCCACCTATTTCGGACTCTCCTCCTTGCTCAGATACAACACCACCTTCACATTGTTAAACACAAAGTTATGTGTGTTTTTCCAACCATCATGCTGGACAGCCCTTTCAAACTGCCACGGCCTTCCCAACAGAACATGGCACACATCCATCTCAACGACATCACACCATATTTTATCTTTATAATTAGAGCCAGTGGATATTGAGACTAAACATCATTTGGAAACAGTTACCTTTTTTCCCTCTTGTAGCCAAGTCAGTTTATAGGGGTTAGGATGCTTCTACGTTGCTAACTCCAATTTTCGGACCGCTTCCTTAGAAATCACATTCTCACAGCTCCAGGAATCAATCACGAAATTGCATACTTTGCCCCCAACCGTACATTTCGACTGGAATATATTCCTCCTCAACCACCCATCACCTCTAATGTCGCAGGGAGTAAGATAAGCCCTGCGAACCACTAATAGTGGACCATCGTCACCAGTCACATGCTCCTCTTCCACAACCTCCTCACCAGCCTGCTCATCAATGGGATCCTTCAAAGGCTGCTCAAACTCCACTCCAACCATCCCCTCATTATCAATAAACAGCCCCTTCTGCATAAAAGGCTTCTTGCAGTCCGCAAATCGATGGCCTTGCTCACCACACTTAAAACAACAACTTGTGCTGGCTGGCACGGGCTTAACCGGCTGTAGGACTGGCAGTTTTCTAGCCGGACCCCCAACTACGCCCAACTAAACCGCACCACGTCCAGACCCCTGTTGGGTCACGCCCCGACTACTTGCTCCAGCCCAAGGCAAACCACTCGCCCGTCGCTTTGCCTGTTTCTCGAGCTGTAACGCCTTCTAATGGGTATCCAAAACAGAGTACAAATCAAACATATTCAGCGTGTCGTGGTATTGAGGCTATCATCCCCCAATATACCGTGAAACCAACTGATCATCGGTCTCCCCCAAATCATTACGCGCCATTAACTGATAAAATTCAGTGGTGTACTCATCCACCGATTTCATCCCCTGTCTTAAATTCTGAAACCTCTGGTACATCATCCATGCATAGTCATGGGGCAGAAAAGCCTCTCAGAGGTGCTTCTTTAGTTTATCCCATGACTCAATCTTCCTTTTTCCCATCCGAGCACGATTCACCTTTAATTGCTGCCACCATGCCACAGCCCTGCCACAAAAACGAGTTGCAACAAGGGGAACCCGTTTGTTCTCTGGAACCTCCTTGAACTCCAAAACCTCCTTGACAGCAAATAACCAATCGAGAAAGTCCTCTGCTTTCAGCCCGCCATGGAACTTCGGAATATCAATTTTTAGACCCGCATCCCACATGTTTGAAAAAGCCCCAGGCTCTCGACCTTCAGCCCTACGGGGATATCGGGGTTGCCTCTCATCCCGTTGTTCTGGTTACCTCTCTGCGAAAGGGTTTCCTTCCTCGTCGCTTTTGGCATCTTTGTCTTCTCCCTCTTCTGCAACACGCGGATTCGGGTATTGCCGCTGCTGTTGCTGCTATTGTTGTAGCTGCTACATCTAGATCTGAATGGCGGTCATACTTTCAGCCAAATTCTCAACCAGCTGCTGCAACTTAGCGATTCTGTCATTCTCCATCGCGTCTTGGATTGGCCAACGTTTGGGCGGCATGATTACAAACCAATCAGAATCAAAACCTGGTGCTCTGATACCAACTGATGCAGCGGGATTTACAAGAACAAGATAATCAACCCTAACTCATTGATTCACCACGAATACCGGATTAAAACTCTTCTTCCAACATGTTGATTTACCACGAATACCAGGCTCAAAGGCATCAAACGTTTGTTGATTCAAAAAAAAATACCAAACGATTAAGAAAAGGTGCAAACTTGCACGCAAATTATATTAATCTCCAAAACTGCCGAAAAATGTCTTAACAAGAGTATAAATATGCGGCACGAAACCCTAGGGCCCGGAACAAATTGGGTTAATAAAAAAAAACTGACGAAAGCCTAAAAAAATAAACCCAAAACACTAAACGGGCCAAAAGTCATACTTAGAGGCGTTTTTTCACATTCTCCTAGGCTAAAAAATCATTATGTTATTATTTTCTTTTTTTGGCTTGTCGCTAGCTTTTCGAAAATATATTATAATAAGAAAACAGAGTCACAGAGCAAAAGTTACGGCCAATTAAAGTTTATCGATTACCGATCCACGTGCCGCACGGACATAACAACGCCCCCGGGTCTCCAAGTAATCTTCTGCTATGTTATCCGCATCAGTATGAATCTCCATTGTAAATAGATACAATCACTGAATTCAAAAGAACTAAGATATTATGCCATACAAGTACAAGCAATCTCCAGTCTATTTAACAGGTCCTCAACATGTCTCAAAGTTGTGTAAAAAATATGATAAATAAGGAACAGTATAATCAATTATATGACAACATGCAATATTACTACATTTATTACTTATTCAATCTCAACACATGTTATATATCAAATAAAAAATCGAGTGTAAATGTGAAGAAAACAGACCATCACCAACATACTTGTCAAGTTTACCCAAAAGAAGCATCAATTCAAAAAATTCCAAGATAAACCTGCAACAGATATAGATAAAAGAAGTCTAGGAGCAGACTAGTTCCTATATCAATATATATGCAAAGAAAATAAAAAAAAATATTCAAAAACAAATGCTTCGGACCGCCACAGCATGACTCACAATCCGAGTCCCAAATAGTAATGTATCCAAATATTCTCAAACTAACACTACTAAACATCCATCATAAACAAATAAACTAAACAGAGTTTTAATTCAACGCAGAATAAACACGTAGTAATATGATCTAAACTCTAAAAACTCCAATCTCAATCGTCCAAAGTCAGATTCCACACAGTGCAGGCAATCTCCCTCTGCAACTCCTCAATAGCCTAACTATGCTGCTTCTACTGCCTATCCACACGATCAAACCTGTCCAAAACCTCAGTCTGGAAAGTTCTAAAAGATGTGGCATTGGTCTCCAAAAGCTATGTGTGGAGCTACTAAGTCAAATTCTACAGCTCCAACATCTCAATAACTCGATCCAACAAACCCTACCTAGTCGGCTCTCCTCCACCCATACAGGTGCATCAAAGTCCACATAGACTGCTCCACTACCTGGTGAGCATACACATAAAAGGGATACTGTCTCCCTTTGTCAAGTTGGTGGCATTATCATAAAGCTAGAGGAACATGTACCTCAGAAGGTCTATCACCTTTTGGGTCCCTATGGCCGATATTAACTGGGTATAAGGCAAACTAACTTGGGCATACCAGGCTTGTGGCAATAGGTTATGACAAGAGAACAAAAACAATGGGAGGTATTTTGTCTTTATAAACTTTTTCTCACATTGACTTTTTCCCTCTATCCAAGGGTAGTTATCGGCAAGAATTTCTCTTGCCACTTGGGTCAGAGTAGGGGTCCTAACACCATGGAAAAATTGGGCATTAGGCTCTCACCTAAGCCCATAATAATGACAAAAATTCTAGGGTGTGATAACAATACTCTTTTCCCTCACCCAAGTCACAATCTGCTCAGTCCCATTTTTCTTTATTAACCATAGAGATATTGGTCATAAGCACAAAAAGTGTGGATGTACTCTCCACTGTAGGCTGCTAGGTTAGTCCACCCACGCCTATCAAACTTAGCCTCCCAGCCAAAATCGCTCCCAAAATACCATAACCCAATTTCTAGCTCAACCGTGGCAGACTTCTTGGCTTAGTATTTTCTAAAGTCTAAATAGGCCTGAGCACTAACAAAGATGTCAAAGTTGAAGTCTGAATCATAGCCTGGGTCAACAAGTTCAGCTACAACTTTCTTTTTCCCTGCCTTTTTACTTCCTTTAGGTGCCATCAATTTAACCACAATCACAATCTATGCAAATATAGTAAGCACATAACCCAACATCTTCAAT
Source organism: Euryodendron excelsum (assembly GCA_033060915.1). Taxonomy (NCBI): domain Eukaryota; kingdom Viridiplantae; phylum Streptophyta; class Magnoliopsida; order Ericales; family Pentaphylacaceae; genus Euryodendron; species Euryodendron excelsum. Next base: position 22,885,871 of record CM065380.1, on the reverse strand, counting down.
CAGCAAAACAATCCTACTCCATGCAACAAGGCAAAGATAGAAGAGAAATAGATTAGAGAACGAGGGGTTATGTGGATTACCTAAAAAGACGAGAAGCCGGGAAGATGAAAAGTCATAATTATATGAACTGGTAGGACTCCGCCAAGCTCCCAGACATTCTCTCTCTCTCTCTCTAATCAGCACATGCGAATTGAGCGAATGACGACCCTACAAAGGGCATCCGGACGACCCTAAAATGACGTTGTCCTACTTAAATCTACCCATCTAGACGGTCAAACACATGCGTCCTGATGCTAAACACCCGTCCGGACTCGCTAAAACCCATACAACAAGTATTTATGATCATTGGTCTTCATTTTCTTTCTTCCCCTTTCTAAACCCAGGTCATTGGTCTCCATTTTTGCAATAGACAGTAACTCGATAAAGTTGCAACTTGAAAGGTTGGTCTCCAATCTCCATATTCAAACTTCATTTTCACAAGTATGTAACCCGATTTTCCCAGGTGCTTAAATACATATATGAAAAAAATATTGCTTGAGATAGGTGCTATGTTGAACAATATTTTTTATTTGAACAATATTTTTTATTTCATTTTATTGTTAATGAGTTTGGGTGAAATAGCGAATAAAGATAATTTTTTGGTTTACTTTTTTTTTTGATGACCTAGGAATTGGTTACATGCTTCTTAAAATTATCTTCAATTGATTTTTGAATGTCTTTAGGGTCTGGAGTTTATAGAGTCTCAAATTTAGCTTGTTGACATATATACATTTAGGGATTTGAATATTTGCCATTATTACATTGATTTATATTAAAAAAAATATTATCTTTCAGGTTACAGAACTTAAATTTATTATGGGAAAAACATCCACAATAGAGTCATTTTCAAGAGAAAATTTCAACATTCAGAAGTACATACAATATGTACAGTATAGTCGTTTTTTTATCTTAATATAAAATTGTATACAATATATCTCATGAAAATTTTATAATGGCCCCTTTAACAAAAAATTCTGAGTCCACCCCTGTATCTACTTACGAAAAAATAATACATAAATATTGCATTTTAATAGATGCTTTCTTACTTATTTTTGTTTTCTGCTACTCTTTTTTTTTTTTTTTCAGGTTTCATTTCATTAGTTACCATGAATTTTGGGCTAAAGAAAAACAACCATGAAAGCAAAAACCAACCAAATCACCAAAAACAAATGGAAAAGACTAAGATCTTCATTTATTTACTGCAAGAATGCAAGAAGGAACAAATCAAAATAAATTTCTACGAACTGTAGAAACCCAGTAGAAACTGAACCCATGCAGAAACTAAAACCCTAGCTACGTTTATTGCAAAAAAATAAAGACCAAATTAATCTAGAAAGCTGGCAATGGAAAGCAGTGAAGCCTAAGCATGACAGTAATTCTTGATAGTCCTCATGACGAAATCATTGTTGAATTGCATCGCAAGAACAGGGGTTGAGCAAATCGTATTGACTTCTCTGATGACTCTGCAGCACTGCGGGCTGACGTATAAACGGCCCGACCCGTAAGTGCTCATCATTTGACCCATGCACATCTGCATGGCGGCGTAATCCTGCCCACATCTAATCGGATCATAGTACCCGTAACCCGGTGGTAACGGAGGCTGCTTCTGGTGGGCCGGTGGTAACGGAGGCTGCTTCTGATGGGCCGGTGGAGACGGCGGTGGTTGTGGCAGTTGTGGTGGGTCTGTGGACCACCCCCACCCATTCCCAGAATAGTCAAACCAATCTGGTGATTTGGAGCTGGATGACTCTGAATTGGGCACCTCATTAATGGATAATCCATGGGTCACCCACATGCCAATGCATGCAAAAAGAAACACAATCACAGCTGAGCTTCTCTTCATAGTGACTCTCTCTCTCTCACACTTCCATTAAAATTGGGATGGCAGAATTGAAAGATTGTGTCGGGTTTTATAGGGGAAGTTGTTCAGCTCAGATGGATAACCACTAGAATTTGAATTGAGATTTGTGACTGAGTTTCCAGCTAAAACATTTGAATTCGGGTGTTTGATTTAGTTTCTCATTGTGTTTTTGGTGAGTTCAAACGAATGAAAAACTCAAATTTGAATTTTGGATATATGTGATTGATTTAATTTCTTATTAGTCCTTATCAAAATCTGAGGTGGGTTTTAATCATAGAGGAAAAACATTTGAGATTTTTTTTTTAAAAAAAATCTGGATGGTAGTTGAAATTGTGAATCCATCTCTATCCCATTTTGAACTTTCTAAAGCTCAACCTAAACCATTTTAAATTTATCTTTTGTAAATCAAGTCGAGAGCTTGAAAAGTTATAATTAAGTTAACAATGAATAAGTTTAAGCGACTAGTCCTCAAAATCGTCAAGTTACTTTTGTGGTTTATAGATTTGAAAGACATGAGAGGTGTTTGATTTTTCCATTTTAGTGTGCTCTGTAAATCAAAATATATTTTTTTAAGAAATTAAACAGTGATGGACCCAAGATTTTGGTTGAGGAGGCGAAAAATTTTTTTTTTTGGTTGATAAGAGGATTAAGAAAAATATTTTAATTTCTGAAAAATCAATACACTATATAATATTTTAAATATTAAAAAATTTACAAAAGTAAAGGGAAATTTAACAATTTTGAGCGGGTAATACACTATATTATATATGAAATATCCAAAAATTCATAAGACATAAAGGAGATTTTCAAAACTTTTGAGGGGCCCTGGCCCAGTCCGCCCCCTCCGTCCGCCACTAAGTAAAATAATTAATTCTAGGATAATATAACGAATATGATAATATTCAAGATTCTATATATTTTGAAACATTTGCAAAATAATTTTATTGTCTACGGTTTTGAATATGTCCCTTTCAATATATGACACCAAGTAATTATTCATCCACTTATTTCTCATGCGATTGCATAATAGAGTCTTGATAATCTTTATTGCAAAAAAAACTCTCTTAACTGATGCAGTTACAACCGGTAAGATCAATGCCAACTTCACAAGCAAATAAATTAATGAGTAGACACTATCTTTTTTCGTTTGAACTAATTTTTGAGCAAGCCCATCAATCTCTATCACTTCTAAAAATTGATTATTAGAGCTTACATCTAGAATGTAGGTTTAAGTTGATTATTAAGTACCATAAGCTCAAGTGGAGAAAAATTATTAGGATAAAACTCAACAAGATACAAAATGAGTCGAGTTAAAAAAAAAAAAATTTCACCAATTTTAAGGGGGCGACGGCCTACCCAGCCCTTGGTCGATCCGCCCCTATATATATATATATAATCTAAATATATCTACCACATATCTTTTCATCAGGAATGACTAAATCTTATCTGATTAATTCAAAAAGATCACAATTTTTTGTTTGAAATGAATTCAGTTTTATATGGGGGCAGTTTTCCATCATAGGCTGGACTAGACTGCGAGGGTACTTTGATAAACTTGAATATTTAACTAGCTTCGTTCCTACTTCCTCCAATTTATATAAAAAAAATAAAAAATAAAAATTAAATGAACACTTCAAGCCCGGCCTGAAAACATTACATATAATAAATATATAAACATACATATGGGAATGATATATTTTATAGTATACAATTTTACTTTTTTTTAATACTAAAATGTGTAGTACTAGTTTGTAAACAAATCTATTCATTAAATTTGAAAGCCTAACCTTAAATTTGAAATAGATGCACCCAAACCACTAAAATAATAATTTTTAGTCTAAAAAGTAAAAAGTGATAAAATGCTTTTATTCAATATTTTTCAGATTAAATGGGCGAGTCTTGTTTTTTTTTATTTCCTCTTTGGGCGGGCTTGGGAATGCAAGTTTGGACTAGAATTAGTGTTTTATGGTACAGGTCTGGCCCGAACTCACTACTGCATAGTAATGGTTGGTATATATTACACGGCTAGTGTTAAAGATTTAAATTAATAATATTTTTTAAATTAAATTTTGAACTTTTAAGAAACAATCTTGTCGCTAATGCACATTAATGGTTGGTAGGGATGGGTATTGGACCTGTTTTGTAGGGCTTGAAATGTGATATAAGCCCATAGATTTGTTTAGAAAAAAATTTAGGACATCAAAATTACGGACCGGGCTTAAAATGAACACCTCAAGCCCGGCCTGAAAATTTTACATATGACAAATATAATGCATAGTTTTTTAAATATGACATTTAAAATTATTAAATTCTACTTTTTTTTGTAATACTAAAACATATAGTGGTAATTTTGTTATAATAAAAAAAACTGTTCGTTAGATTTAAAGTCCTAACCTTAAATTTGAAAAAGACCCACCCAAACCACACAAACACTCATTTCTATTTTTAAAAGTGAAAAAAAAAATTATTTTAAAAAATAGTTTTGGGCTAAATGGGAGATTAGGAAATTTTTTGTACTGTTTGGCAGGCTTGGGAAAACAAGTTTTGGCTAGCTAATGCTTGATTTTTATTATTATGTTTTTTTCTTTATGTACTATATGAATAATCATGGACGATGTCAGGGGTGGCCAGCCTGGCCCCCTATTTTCTAAAGAACTCCTTTAAATTAAATCTTTTTGCCAAAAAAAAAAAAAAAAAAAAAACCCCTTTAAAGAAACCTTTGATTGCATCCCTGCTCTTGGCCTCTCTAAGGATAAATCTCTAACTTTGTTATTGTGAGTGATGACTTATTACAAAGGAGCATAAAAAGAGATCAAACATGGGAACTTCTTTGGGTCAATGCACTTAGTAACACATTAAATCTTATTTATCACACCCACAAAAATTATTATAATTTTGAATCTTATTTCTTACCCACACAAATTATAATTTAGGTCCCAAAGTTCAATTTGTGTTGAATAGATGGAATATACTTTATTTTCTTGTATTTTTAGTTTTTTTTCCAAGTAAAAGAGTGCCAACATGTCAATAATTTTCCAACAAAGCCGCATAAGTGGCACTAATAATGTTAAAGCGAGAATTATTTTGAGAGAGAGTTAGATAGGGAATTATTTTCACACATAGTGTTATTTCGGCCAAAAATTCATTGGAAGGGGGTGTTAGGTTCCGAATGATGTATATGCCCATAAGGCTGGATATAAGAAAAATTTTATACCCAATTAAATTGCACACCAAGCTGGAATGAACACTCCAAGGTCAAGCCCGTCCTGAAAAATTACATGCGCAAGTATTATATTTTATAGTATAAATTTGATTTTTTCGTAATACTAAACTATTTAGTATTAGTTTTGTAACAGAAAAAAACTATTCATAAATGCTTGAGTTTTTTCTTTTTTTTTCCTTTCCTCTAAGGTGTCCAATCCTTCAACCACCACTCTATCAATTTTGTATAAGGTCATCCGTCTGAGAATTCTCTTTGTTAATATAATTTTTTACAAGGTCATCCGTCTGAGAATTCTCTATTACTATAATTGCTCCACTTGATTCAATTTTGTACAAGGTCAGCCGTCTAAGAATTCCTTTTGTTAATATAATTTTTTACAAGGTCATCCGTCTGAGAATTTTCTGTTACTATAATTGCTCCACTTGGTTGTGTGAGTTTTGATGTCAACTTACTAGGCGTGAAAATCCTATTTAATATTTCCTAAGAATAAAGTTATACAAACAAAAAATTCATACAAAATTTTTATACAAAATAATATATTTTAATGAGCTTTTTACTTCAAAACAAACACCCACCATAATAATTTTTAATTACAAAATTACCACTGTCACATTATTGTGTATGCAAATTTTGTTTGAATTTTTTGTATGAATAGCATTTTTCCATTTCGTAAACTACAGCTACATCTGATGCAAGAGAACATTTTTCCTGATTACATGCACAAGTCGGTTCCATGTTCAAATAGGTACATTGATTATGATCATTTTGGAAGTTCGAAAAACGGCAAGGCTTTTTCCCACATACAAACTCCAACAGATGCAGTTGAGCAGAAAGATAATCGAAAATCAATATATATATACATACATATATATATATAGAGAGAGAGAGAGAGAGAGAGAGAGAGAGCAGTGAAGAATTGAAATTAAAAGAATCGTATTGCAGACTCCAACCTATGCAGGTGAATAAAAAGCCAAGACCATCCTATGCCACAGAACAATAATTCCTTTGACAACTTCAAGTAACAAATCAGGAAACTAATTTCAGTCAATCCCAAACAATGGTATCAAAAAAGATACACATTGGCGGACTGCTAACAAATTCTGATTTCCCTGTACCTAAACATTCTAGCCACTCATCTGACGCCTGCAATTTTTTTCCATAAAAAACCAAACCAAAAAAAAAAAAATGGCAGTGTTCGGCTGAGAGTAAATTCTACATAGTTCGTACCAAAAGGGGAGCTTCGAGCTGCGACTAGAAGTTCAGTCTTCATTCACCAGACACAGCCACAAGTAGTTCATCATCAAGATTTTGCTCAATTTCGTGCCCTATTTAAGCACCCCCTGGTAAAATGTGTAAGTTTATCCCTCTTTTATAATTTTGATTTCTGATCAGATCCGGTATAGGTCCCTTACTTCATGTACTCCAACACACTCTGACTGATCTCCTCAAGGAAGGAAACAAAACCCATGACGCTTGCGAAGCCACTTCCATCTACATCTTGCTCCTCAATAAGATAATTCTCAAATGCCGTGGCATCATCCTGTCCTCCCCGGATGAAGATGAGCCTGGGAGTTATACTTCTCTCTTGCTTCACTTTGTTAATTGTAGTCCTCAATAAGCCTAGAGGAGAAAATATTTGTCTCAGCATTCAAAGAAAAATGAATGAAAAACATCCTTGCTATATCAAAGCAGCAACAATCACAGAAGTCAACTTACAGTCATGGGGTGGAGGGAAAGGAAGAGAAGGATCAGCTGTAGAAGCATAAAACACAATGAGAATTGTATATCCATCCAGGAAAAATATTGGACTCCCACTTGTTATCAATGCAGCACGGCTCAAAGAATGGCGAGGAAATGCTTGTTTTTCCGGAGTTGCATATGATGTCAGCAATGGGTATATAGCACGGTGAAGAGAACTTGGTTCTAGTGCACTGCATCATAAGTTCGAGAACAACAATTTGTAGAATTAGCACTTTTAAGCAAAGGCATGTTGAACATGCTCCAGAGAAGGATGAAACATGAGGAAAAAGAATTTCAAATTATAAATACATAAATAAAAAGGAAGAATTTCCATAACTATAGAAGATTAGTAAAACAATAATAAGGTAAAACTCCCAGTGTTACAAAATAAACGAGATCTTGTCTGAGGAGAGGGTCAGGCCAATTTATAGATCGTCAACTACAAGGAGGACAGGACAGTAGGCATGATAGGTGCAGGATATGGTCTGTCCCACCATAGAATACTGCTAAATCATAAAATTGCTGGTTTAGTCTACTCACAACCACACTAACCTTTTTTCCATTTTTCAACAGTATCTATGTAGAAGATTGGGCAACACTTCTGGAAACATCTGATACAGTTATAACACACTGCTAGTGTTAACATGATGATCATGTGGAAAGCATCACCTTGTATTTCATGTAGACACCCAATAATGGTTTGTGTTAATATGTTTACTTAACAAATCCTTGTTCTATTCTCAAATAACTCCATAACTTCTCCATGGTATTTCACATTACAAACATATAATGCAGCAAATTGAGTTGATCATAACTTATCAACGATTATCCCTATTTGATGTAAATTTGCCACTCAATTAAATCAAAATCCTTAGTTGATATACTAACAGTTGAAAGTGATCTTATCTTGAGTATTTTTAACATCACAACAAAGTATAACAGGCTAATAACCATCGCACTCTCCATGCGAACACCACATACCTGAAAAGGCATTGCAGGTATATCCGATAGTCAGGGTGAACTCCTTCCTCGTGAAAGCGAAGAAGAGGATTACGAAGCAAAGCAAAAACTAAGCGAGGTAAAGGTTGCAGTTGTGGGCATTGTGAGAATGCGACATCAATGTGTGCAGTTGTTGAATTTCCACGCTCAAACTGAACAAATTTACAAGCATCATTATACTGAGCAGTAAGGATTACAAGCCAATCATGTAGCAACATCCTCCCTTCTCGAACTCCTTGCTCCAACGAGGCTGATATGACCTGGCGAGTGAATGTTGTAGTGAAGTAACAAGTTATTAGAATGTATAGGAACAGCTTAAGCTATTGGAGTCATGGAGTATGAATCACTTATGTATATATTTCAATAAAAAACTTACGATTCTGAACTTTTTCTGATTTACATTCATGCTTTTCAAAAAATAAACCACTCTTTTATCATTTTGTCAGACAGTTACACTCAAATCATTGGACAAATGACATAGCAAAACTGGAAGCAGCTAAACAAAAAATCAGCTAATCCATTGGAAAAAGACCACCTTCATAAAACTGATTGAGAAATCAGATAAGACAACAGGTAACGACCCGGTTTGTGTTGGACTCAGACTCCACAACTGGAAAGTGTTGGCTGAAATTCTTAGACCAAAGACCTCATATTAAAATTAATACAAGACAGTCTTATAACCATAATTCACATAATCAGAATTTGATAGGCCCTTACCTCAAATTGGTTGCAATTGTTTTTCCAAATATATCATTATTCCTATTTTTGTAGAATGCCCTTCAAGATGTGCTTGGCCTTTTGCAATAGTAACAGAAGAACAATGTGGATAACGTCAGGAAGAAAGAAATAAACCCCACCTCAACAACCCAAACTATCCCCAAAATCGAATTGAGCATCTTGAATCCACTGTAATGGATTGAACCATAAGAGGAAATTCAACCTTTAGAAACCACCTCAATACAAATTTCAGCCTACAAATACAAGGTTTTCCCATCCATCTTTTTCACTAGAGTATATCTCCTGTTCTTTGGTTGTTTTGGATGGTAACTAGTTAGATTATTCCCCGCCCAGCCTCCCATTTTCTTTCTCCACCCTCAGAAAAAAGGACAAAATAATTTTTAAAAAAATGAGACCCACACTGAATGATGTTGCTAGAAATTTAGAGGAGAATACTTATGACGAGTTTGCATTTTCCTACTCAACCCACCAAATTTTCAGCCCATAAAATGAAGGTTTTTGTGTTCCACCTTTTTTCAGCAGTATATATGGTTCCCCCTCCTACAGACGACACCCCCCCCCCCCCCCCCCCCCCCCCCCCCCAAAAAAAAAAAAAAAAAAAACAAAAAATAAAAGGAACATCAAGATTCGATGCCAATTGTTACTAAGGATCCAACACGAGGAAATTTTTTCATTGTTCTTTACATATCTCATCACAAGAATAGTGAAATCTGACGGAAGGGAATAATTCCAAGAGACCCCAACAAAGTACTCACCATATAGTTGCCAACTTGGAGCCTCAGATGAACTCTTGATGCTGGACCCTCTAATCACCATTTGTTGTCTTTGCCCACTTAAAGTGGATTTTTGAACCTCTTGACCTAGCACATTTTACATTCACTTCTTCCCTTTTTAGCATGTCAAATGGACACTATCTTCTTCCCTAGGTGTGGATCAGGTGTCCCCTCGTGTAAAGGAGCACCTTCTTACGAGCTCTAATACCGAGCTGAAGTATGACACCACGAAAGACATGAGAATAATGCTACCTACAACTAGATTTATGGTGCGCTACGGTGAAGGAAAACTTGCAGGATTAGATGGTGTAAAGTTGCTGCAATTTTACAGATTTGGTTGCTGGAATTTCTCAAACAGCAACTAATAATGAGTTTGCAGTGCTACAGCAAATCAAAAGAGTATGGGAACGGTCAAAGTCAAGAAATAAGGATTTGGTGATGAAAACTAAAGAAATAAGCGCTTATTCATGATAACATCTGCTTCTTTTCGTGTCTAACATTCAACGTCGGTTTTGTTATTTGAAAGTCAAGCATGTTCTTTTATAATCACACTTATCCCTCATTCTAAAAAGTACAGCCCACGTTCATGCATAATTGTGTGGCTAGTGTGTAAACACTAAACATCAATACATCCTCAAGTTAAAATATCAAACAGAATAAACTATAATGTTAAGATGCATTCCTCTAAGATCAAATGCCCTTTTTTCTTATAATCTATAATGTCCATGAGGTGGGGGAAGTGTGCTATTTTTTCCTAATGCAGAACCTTCTTAAAGAGCAGCAGTAACACAAGCTCGATGTGATAGAAATGCATCATTAATATGAAGAGTTCTGTAACATTACTACCACTATAGCATCACTCCACACCACAATACATTTATTAAAAATTGCAAAATAAAGCAGTTACACCCATTACAACACCTTCCTTTTTACTTAAATGATGTAGAAATATACCAAAAAAAGAGTAGTCAAGTAATTAGAACGCAATAACCAGCAAGGAAAAGAATAATAACCTTATGAACAAGTATTGACAAAACCGCTTCAGGATCAACACTGTCATAAAGTTCATTAATATTACGAGCAGTTCCATATTGCAGAGTTCGAATCCTTAATCTCCTTTTGAGGGAATGCCTGTTTCTGCATAAATATACATCATATCAACCTGTACCTAAAATTCCTGGAGATATACTTCTGGGAACATCAAATTTCATAAAGACATTCCGTATGAAAGAAAAAGAGAATGGAAGAAGAAGAAGTTATTTTCTACCAAGGAATTTGAAGAAAAATTAATGAAATAGAAATGCATGCTGTGGTGCAAAAGACATATATTCAGAAACAACATTCAATGACTGACAATTTTCTACAGCAAATTGGTACAAGCATATAACAGAAACTCTTCTGAACAGAAAAAGAGCATCAGCAGAAAGAAGCATAATTGCATATCCTCTTTCAGATGTCAGCTAAACCACAATTAACTACAGCAGAAGGCTGAGAGAATTGAAGCTTCCTCTTTAAACTCTATGTAACCTAACTAGTCCCTGAGGGCAATCTAATTTAGGCCTCAACTTGATTAAATTTTACCTATGTCCTAATAAATTTCTTCAATCTGACCAAAGGAAAATCAGTAATTTCTTCAGTCTCATGTAATCAATAACATTGACCAAATTCAAGGAGCAGCACCAAAAACTCAACCAATTAGATTATTCACAAAAGCTATATTGTTAAAAAGAACAATGCAAGGGAACACCTGGATATTTGAGAGTACATCTAATTAACCAAGAAAAAGTTTGAAATACAGAGAAACAAAACAAAAAAGAGGAGAATATAGGTAATAGATCTTTCATTTATCTTTCTGCATATGAACTAAGGACAAGAAATTTAGCAAGCTCAAGCAAGGACCTGAAGCCAGATCTTTGGTACAGGCATCCAACCGGCTTTACATGCTGAACTTGGAGGCAAGTTCAAGAAGCTACAGATGCAGTGTCAATGACTGCCTCATTCTCAGTAAAAGGCTCTAAAGCCAAAGAATGTCTATAGAGGTCATAAGAATGACAAGGATGTGCTTTCAATAGAAATATATATATCTGCACAGAACTGCTTTACCAGTCATATACGGATATACATATATAAACATATATCTATATATATCAGCACAGAACTGACTAGGCCAGTAATACGCAGCATGCATAATTCCATTTTTTTCATCTTCTAGTTTTTTATATTGTTGATCTGAGGCAGCTGAAGTCCACTAATCCACAGAATAAAGGTTTAAATGATGATGAGGCCAGCATCTCCAAAAGGACAATCCAAAGATGGATGTATGACTTACAAAATTACACAAGTGTAAGAATTACACAAAACTACTAATTAGGCATTTATCAAAGGGTCAATAAAGTACAGAAATATCATTGCTCCTTTTCTTTGGATGGGATCAAATCTCATTAATTGGATAGATCACACTCATGATATCACTAATTAAGCAAGGAAAACAGTGAAAGAACAGTGACTCCCTCCATTCCTTCCTATTCATGAGGGAGTTATGAAACATGCACAACTTTTTATCTACAATATTAATATTGATGTGCTATTATATAATAAAAAGGCAATGTTAGAACAAAGCAGCAGCCATCCATTATTCTTTAAGAAGTACATATAAGATTAAGGGAGCTATGGAGTTCAAAGCACAATGAAGTATATATAGTTATATGTATTGAGATACATACAGATGGGCTTTGGAAAGGATGGGGTTTTGGGAAGGATGGGGCGGATTGGGAAAGATAGGAGGTTCTGCAGTGATGGATTGAGGTGGCGGCGATGTTGGTCATGGCGACAGTGTGTGGCATCGGTGAATGCACATGAGATAGAGAGAGAGATCAGCTGACGATGGGTGGAGAAAGTAGTGGCAACAGCAGACTGGGGTGGTGGAGGTGGCTTGGGCAATAACGGCAGAGGTGGTCATTGGGTTGTGTGTTGTGGATATGGGACTGTAGAGAGAGAGAGAGAGAGAGAGAGAGAGAGAGAGAGAGAGAGAGAGAGAGAGAGAGAGAGAGAGAATAGAAAATGATGGTAGCAGCAGTGGAGGTCTAAGAAGCATGGACAGACACAGGACAAGTCAATTTTCAAAACATGAGGATATCGACAAGGCAAGGACATGAAAAAAATATACTTTTATTTGATATGTAGATGAATGTAACATCCACAAACTACCAAAAATCCTGAAAATGACACTAATTCAACATGAAAACCACCCTTCAATCCATAATTTAAATATCAATTAAAATAAAAAAAGATTAAAAAAAAGTTTATAACTTGAAGCACAACAAACAAAGAGGCATATAAATCCACATGGTTTCAATTTTATCATTGGTCCCTAAGTTACTTTCTTCAAACTTGCAATGTGTTTCATGCTATATTACTTGGACTCGGGTATGGATGTCGGCTGCGGGTATGTGTCTAAGTGTCGGATTCATCTAATTCTCATGTCCAAGGATATTCGGACAATGTTAAATTTTATATTTTTAAATACTTTTTTAATGTAAAATAGTATTTACAAACTAAAATATAGCATTTCATGCATAAAATAGAAATTATATGCTTAGTTCTATAGTAAACTCAATTACTTATTCATACTTGTTACATGCATCTCCAACTAGCCATATCCAACACATCCTATACCCTTATTCGAGTGTCGAGGGTCTGACACAGGTATTTCACAAATTTAAAATAATCTAGATAACAAAGGTTTCATGTGTATCTAAGAGATGAACATGCGTGCGCCGCCGCCGCCGCCCCAACCCCACCCACAACAAGTATCCGAAGTTGTCCAATTCTAAAAATAAAATAAAATAACGCATTTGGTCACATATTCGACACATGTTGGGAGTGTCAGATATGGATAGGACATATTAATAGTGTTTGTCCTTCTTAGGTGGAGGTGGATTGGGCAATAGTGACAATAGCAGTGTCCGGTGGTAAGTGTTGGGTTTACAAAGAGATTGGAGAGAGAGACAGAGAGAGAGAGAGAGAGAGGAGGGGAGGGGAGGGGACGGGAGTGGTGGGGTAGGATTGGATGAGGTCAACCCTGTGTTACCATAATACTCTACTACCCTAGCAAATTACGTTTTTGGAACGACATTCCGAAACATGGTACTCTAGCATTCCAAAACGGTAAATTTAACGATCCAAAGCGACCCCAAACTTTTTTTCTAGTTATATCTTTAAAGCTCACCTAGCGAAGGAAAAAAAATTAATTATAATGAACAAAAATATAGGAAGAATAGAATTTTGGCATAACAATATGCCAAAAAATGGAGTATAATACTCCTAGAATGTGTTTTTAGATGATTAATTTGAAAAAAAATAAATAATGTTTTATTAAATGTCCAATCATTAAAGAAAATTCTTCTAGAAGTATCTTAATTCTAATAGTATACTTTATAGAAGTTTACCCTTAGCGTACCATATTTTAAAACATGTAACGTACCATGTTCCCGTTTACGTTCCACGTACCAGAACGATCCGCATTTCAGGTAACATAGGGTCAACCACAACATCATAAAAGGAATTGATGATATGGCAAAATAAGATTGGAAGCAGCAAAATAATTATAATTTATATTAAATATTTTTAATTAAATTTTGTGAAGGCTATATTTGTCACATAATATCTTTAAGCTGATGACATAAGATTTTATGGGAGATGTATCTTTAGTGGATGTTGTGTAGGATCTTTTTTGCATACTCCTATTCTAAGAAGCACGGACACTCAATTGGAGGAACCGTACCGTGTCGGCTACCGACACGTGTGGAACACGCGCGGACACGCGTCAGATACTCCATTTTAAGTGTCCGATGTAAAATAAAATCAAACACTCCACAGACACGGCTTGCATCCCATTTTGGACACTTTTAAGGACACGACGGGGCTCAACTATATTAGATGATAATGGATGGTTGATGAAGTGTAATGACGTTTTAATGTGTTGGGTAGTTTATGACTTTATAGTCTTATGTATTGATGGAATAACTTTTTCGTTGTTGATGTGTTTGTTTACTTTATCAATTTTTTATGAAATGTAATTGACAATGATTTGTTACCAATTAAGTAGTGAAATATGTGATTTTAATTTTAATTGGTGTTAGCTTGTACATTTTTCACCTTTTTCTTTAGTACAATATTAATATATAGGACATATAAAAAAATATAAAAATATTTTCAGTTGCCATGTTCCCGCCATGTCGTGTCCTACATTTTTTGAAAATTGCCTTGCCAGGGGGTGTCCGACACTCGTGTACATGTCAGTGAGAGTGTTGTTGTATTTATCAAGTAAAGTAAGGGTTGCTACTGTAATTTTATCCTCATGAAGAGGTGTCCCTGTCTTGTTAGAAAACTGAGAGGTGTTAGCATAATTTGCCCTAAATAGTACTGCAAATGGGATTAATGCAAATTAAAGATGGAAGAAAAATGTGTAAAGAAAATTCTACAATATATGAATCAGTTTTTTTTTGGAATGATGGATTATGGTCAAGAGCAGCATCCAATATGAAAAGGCATATTGGAATGCAAGTTGAGCTTTTCAAAGAAAAATCCAAACATCATAAAGGCGGCTTACCTCAACTACACGATTGCCCTCTAGTAGTGAAGGACGGCTATAGTTGGTGTGCTTTAATGTATTTAGTTTGAAAACAAAATATCAAACTAAATGGAAAGAATGGGCTTTAAAATGCATAAAAATATGAGAAAAAAAAAGGGGGTTGAACAAATGCATCTGATAAAATTATGCATCTTTAAAAAAATGCCTCATCTTTTGCAGGCCTGTACTCATCTTCACAAATTATGACACACCTTTTTACTTTAATAAGTTGAATTAGAACACAACTTTGTTAGCCCAACCTATCATTTGTGACTTTCCCTGTGTAACTAATGACAAACACTTTGAAACAATAATTTCGATAATAACTGGAACCCTTTTACTCAATCCGTTCTCATAGATAATTAATCCAGTGTCCAGTAAACTTCTTTTAAAAAAAAAATACCCAATTTACTAAAAATATGATATGTTATTTTTTGTTAAAACAACCATAAAAGTCAACTACATCAAAACACTAATGCTCATAAGCACCTGTCATAAAAGGGTATTTGATAACCCATTACATCATCTAAATTTCCGTTTAATTTGTCTTCATCCATAACAGCCTTAAAAGAAGTACCTAGAATCCAAAGCTACTTTTGGAGTTTAATTGATGTGGAGCACAGTATTATCACTGATTTTAGATCAACATAAATATGAAATCCCATGGAGCTGAGTATTTGCATTGTCCTTTTGACAATAGATATTCAAAAATTATACACTAGCAACACTGTGCACCACTTCAGGATGTTCTAAATGTGTGCAGATTATTCTATTTTCTTCAAGGAGGTGCCAATTCATCTGAAAAATATGAGATGATCATGCAGCTTACTTGGTTATCTACTAAGACCACATTCTCATATGAGACAACCGTTATGCTCATAATATAGTATCTACACTGCTAATACTGTCTTCAGTTTGACTATTTATCAAGAAGATATATTAGATTAAGGCTCCCCCTGGAAGGTGAAATTTCATGTTCGACAGTTTTGCACGTAATTATCAAAAGTATGTCTACTCCAAGAAGAAAATTCAATCACCTTTCTACATAGATGACTCTACAAATACGTAAAGTACCATTTTGAAAGTGCATTGTCCTTGGAGAAGAAACTTGTTATTGCATGGCCAGGTAATACACGCATCACAATTGAACAAAGCTTAACAGAAGAAACCTTGATTACCACTCTCGACAATTGTCAAACTGCTTTTAAAATATGAACAAATTGTCAATCCTAGATACTTTTAAATGGGAAGTGAATTCTAAAACAATCAAGTTAAGGCCTGCTGAAGTATAGAAC
Source organism: Euryodendron excelsum (assembly GCA_033060915.1). NCBI lineage: Eukaryota > Viridiplantae > Streptophyta > Magnoliopsida > Ericales > Pentaphylacaceae > Euryodendron > Euryodendron excelsum. The sequence continues at coordinate 22,869,571 of CM065380.1, read as the reverse complement.
TAACCTACCTACTTCCAGGACTGGGGCCAGAATTTGAAAGTTCCTCAGGAGGCACAACAACCGTATACTGAAATGCAATCTGTAGCATAGGAGGCTCTGATGTGTGTCTGCGAAAACAATAATCGATTCTCTGAAGTTAGAACCTTGTACAATTTATAGGAAGCACATCATATTGACAAGTGAGTTTTGATAAAGAATATTGGATTTGCAAAATGCAGGGAATGAAATCATTGAATTAGAGGTAAATATTCTCTTCAACCACAAGACCATTATGAAACTAAGGTTCAAATACAGTATTGGATGGGGTTCGATAATATACTTGTAAACCTACATACTACTAATAATTAATGAAAGTAGGGTAGCTAACCAAACTGAGCAGCTCGCGAGCGTTTCAGTTTGGCTCGTTGACAGCATGTTCGAAGCTCACTTGCTACACATTAGAATCAAGCTAGAACATGTCCACATAGCTATAGTACTAAAGTTAGGAAGTCAAAGCTTAAACGAATCAACAAAAAGATATTTTATTTTTATTTCATTCCAATTGTCTTATGTTACGATCCTACATCGGATAGAAGGAATGAGGTCTTGAGCCATATAAGCGAGGTAAGCAACACCACCTAATAGATTAGGCTTGTGGAGAGAGAATAATGGTTCTCCACGTGAGTGGTCCATGTACACTAGTTGACTACTGAGATGGTGGCAAGAATAGATAAGTTCACTTAAGACAATTCCGCTGAGAACGCTGGCACTCTGCTAGCTTAAGCTTTTGAGTCGAAAGGCAAGTGCCTAGTCCGTGACAAGTGGCATCAGAATAGTCCATCTCTTGATTCGATCTTACGTCAAGCGCTTATGTGGAATAGGTAGGGTGGTCCGACCCGTGATGAGGGCATCGCGGATTCGAATAAGAGAATATATCACGATCCCACATCGGATTGGAGGAGGGAGGTCTTGGGCTAAATAAGGGGGGTAGGCAGCACCACCTAATAGCTTAAACTTTTGAGTTAAATGGCAAACGCCCAGCTCGTGACAATGGTATCAGAGCAACCCAACTCCTAATCCGATTCTATGCCAAGCGCTCAGGTAGAGTAGGCAGGGTGGTCCGGCTCGCGACAAGGAGATCGCAGATTTGAGTGAGGGAGTATATCACGATCCCACATCGGATAAGAAGAGAGAAGTCTTAGACCATATAAAAGGGATAGGCAACACCACCTAATAGCTTAGGCTTATGGAGAGAAAATAATGGTTCTTCACGTGGGTGGTCCACATATACTGGTTGACTACCGAGGTGGTGGGGCCCATTTGAAGCAAGAATAGACCAATCCACTTAAGACGCTTCCGTTGGGAATGCTGCGTACTTTGCTAGCTTAAGCGTTTGGATCGGATGGCAAGCGTTCAGCCCGTGACACTTGTCACTAAAACAACTTTTAACTTTGTAACTGTCCGTCTATACCAGTGAATTCAAAAATGTCTTGAGAATTAAGCCTTCCCAGCAAATAGAGAACAAGCGGTTTGGCATCAAGCCAAGCTCAAAGTGCTCGGTAATAAAGGAGGTTGAGCTCAAACAAAAAGTAGAACTATGTATTCGAGCTCAAGCTCGAGCCAAGCTAAATCAAGAGCAAGGATCAACTGAACCAAGCTTGAGCAGGTTAGAGTTCAGCAGCTCGACTCACCCCTAAATGAAAAATCTACTACTCACAGCTGGTAAGCAAATGCTCCGATTTTGACCAGGTGGCAAATATTTACAGTAAAACAAAAAAAGCAGAAAGCAAGAAAGAAAAGAGACATTTTGATTCAACAAAAATGCTTGGGGCATAAAAAACAGAAACATAAATTAAGAAAGGCAAAGACAAAAAAAAAAAAAAAAAGGAAAGTGGAAAGTGAAAAGGCATCAGTCCTCACAACTGTAAAATTCTCTACTTGTTTTTTGAGGACCAGAACACACCAAAAAACTGATAAATCAATGTATTAATCCACAAAGTTTGAAAGATCAAAAGGGAAACTGTAGATATACAAATTGTTAAAGAAGAACAAACTAAGCTTCACCAAAATGAGGATAACTAAAGGTTAGAGC
>CM065380.1:22767500-22862500 GCA_033060915.1 Euryodendron excelsum | reverse complement strand
TTTGTAGTCATTGCAACCTTCAACGACAACATTAACTTTTGGTATAAGAGCATCCACACTGTGTTCAAGGATTGAAAATTCAAACCAATGATCGCTCCACACAGTGTAGATGGTCTAAAGAATGCAATTGAAAATTCACAAAACAAACCAATGATTGCTCCAACTATTACAAGATAGCCTCTCTTCCAAAAGATAAAATCTCGACGATTATTAAAAAAGCTCCACATGTAAATCAACAGATTGAAGTCAGGAAGAGAATAGTCAACATTAATGCAGTTGTTTACAAAATTATAAAGATGAGCAGAATACCAAACCAATAATGCCAAAGTTTTACATGCAATGGAGACAAAATTTGTTCTCCAAAAGCACACAAATGATATTGGTTTCCCCAAGTGGATTTCATCGTTCTAGAAGAGTTTAGCTATTCCCGTGTATAATTTCTCCAATATTATCACCATTGCTATCAACTAGGATGGTGAAATCACATGGACAAAACCTAATAATTGCTCCAAGGATACAAGGATCAAGGATTCAAAATTGTTATGCTTCTATGCTACAAACCGCAAGGTCAATTTATCTCCAACATGGGGGATTTGATGTGGTGAAGATCCAAAAGTATTTTTGGTAGGAATACGTGGCTTGTCTACTTCACAATAAGGATTAAAAAAAACTTCAAGAGGCTGGAGTTTATTTTATTAAGTCCTATGATTTTTAAGTATTTGATATAACTTACCTAATTAAATGATTGATAGACTACGAAACTAAAAGAACTAAAATTTGTTGGGTTTCAAATGTGGCAGCTTACTGAATTTTCAGAACACAGGCCCTTTTCAGGGACCAAACAGTGAGTAATTTAAGGTTTTAATGGTTAAATTGAAGGCCAATAGGTAGGGGAAAAGGTTAGGAATGATCTAGGTATGATTGGGTAGAGTTTTGGGTTAAGAAGCACAGACACTTCTAAGAAAAAGTGTCGTGTTTGTGTCAGACACGACACAACACTCCTCGGACACTCCCCCGTCACGTGTCCAAACTCAAACTTTTGTCTTATTATTTTTAATATTTTAACACTTCGGACATTTAAGAGATAAACATGCCTATCGCTTAAAGACGTGAAAACGTTGCTAAGTTCGAATAAAATAACTTGGGATCCAATTGTAAAATAAAAACAATGAGGATTTACACCTAGTTCGATGTATAAACCATCGAATACATGTTTTTTAATTTTAATTAGTTAGCTTGCAATTTTCAATTTACCTGTGAGTAAAATATTCTTATATATGACATATACAAATATATAATATATAAAATGTTGTCTTGTCCTTCTTGTATTGTGTCATGCATTTTTAAAAATTGTTGTGTCGGCATGTCTGTATCGCATGTTCGTGCTTCTTAGGTTTTGGGGTTGGAAAAAGGTGATTTTCTAGTGTTGTGAATAGTAACCTAATAGTAGAAACTTTGTGGAAGAGATGGAAGGGATTGTAGCAATCCCACCTAGATCTACCTTAGGAGTAAACCCCCAAGATAAGGTTGCTCAAAGCATCATCAGCATGCAGACAACTTTTAAGTCTTTGTAAGAGACACTATGTCATTTTTCTTGTTAAAATTGCATCACGATCTCTTGATTACCTGAAATCAAAGCTATAATCATTGGTCCCTAGTTTTTTGATAAGTATATTAACGAAAGCACATAAAGGGGTGCAACCTTTTTACAAGAGGCATGTGCAGTATCGAAAAAGGTTAAAAACTCATCACGGAGATTGAGCTCTCCTATGAAATCTACAAGAGCAAAAGAGGATTCTCAAGGTAAGAATATTTTACTGTTACTTTGTATGCTTTTTCCTGAAAGTATACCGTGATTTAACTTATAATTTAATTCTTTTTTTTTTTGGTTCCTTGAGAAGTGTACCCAAGGGCGGAACTGTGTAATGGGTGAGGGGTGCCTTGGCACACACCCCCCACCTTCTGTTTGACCCTCATATATATAGTATTTTTACAAAATGTCATAACAAAATTTTATTCTACCAACACCCCCACAATTTAGAACCTTTTCAAGGCTCTAACCTAATAAAATATCAATTTTGTGTAATGAATGGTGGGTTATACTTGTATTTTTCTGTATATCCTTGCCTAAAAATATCAACAATCAATGGGGTTTTTATTGTGCATCAAACCAAAAAACAAATTGCCAAGTGCATAGTTTTATTTTTTGGTGTAAAAGAAACTTTTTGTGAATTCTCTCTTTCTCTAGTGGATTTATAGATGAGCTGAATCTCTAAGTTGAGCTTTGCATTGTATTCCTTTGTGTTTATAGGTTGCAACCCTTTCAGTGTTTCTTAATATACATAAACTCTTCTTCCATTCAAAAAAAAAAAGAGAGAGAGTATATACTAAGAAACAAATGATTTTATTTTTCTGGTGAAAAATTTAGTGTTGAATCCTCATGTATTTTTTATGCTTGAACTTAGAAAAATGAGCAAAGAAAGCTTAAAATATAATAATTATGTCACTAAGTGAAAATTTGTGTTTCAAAGTTCGGCACCGTCCAATAAAATCCTGGTTTTGCGCCTAAGTGTACTTTTTAGTTCTTTTCTCCTATTAGATAAAGCTTTTGAGGGCATCAACCATTCTATAAATTAGCATTGAGTTCCACTGACCCATTGGAGAAATGTTAGCTCAAGCTTGATTGCAAATGACTGGTGATACAACAATCGGGTCTCGCAAACTAAATGGGTGGGAAAATTCTAGCTACCCAGGGATCGAAGCATATGGAAGAAACAATTTCTGGTTTCCATTGAATGCTAGCAATAGTTTGACTCTTTTTGGTATGTGAGGAGGAATTCTAGAGCCAAAAACAATCCATTATTTTGGCACCGATGGAACTTAAAAATACTTCTAACAGATACTGGCTGGAAAACTATACTTTGTGCTGACAGCCACATCACTGAACAGGAAAAGATAAAAACCATTAATAAAGCAAATGTACCAAAAACTATCTTGATTTGACGAGTCCCACTTAAATTACAATCAACAATTACCACAACAAAATAGATCTATTTTGTAGCCTAAGTTTACCAAAAACAGATAGAAATTTTAATTTCAAAAATACAGCAGTTAACCTTTTAGTGTTTAAGACATGAAGAGGGTCTCAACTATTTTCCAAATAATATATTACAAATAAAAAAAAATTGACAAGATATTATTTTCATTCTAGAGGCAAGAAGTGCTTGAACAGTTAATATTCATACATAGGTAGACAAGACAAGCTAAGTGCTCAAACAAGTATTGCAAGTCTAGCAATTTACATACAACAGTGTTACTAAAAGATATATACTTACAATTACTGCCTTTAATTAGTGGAATTCTTCACAATAAACTATTTATTACTGTTAAAAGGACAAAGCTTCCAATCCATATCAACAAATTAAAAAGCAAACTATTAAATCAACACAAGGTCCGGATTATATCCTACATGACAAATCGACCGCTGCAACATAAACTGGACGGGCCTGCATTGCTTCTTCTTCATATCCTTCCACTACAAAACAAACAAGACATGTTGATCTCAATCGATCTATAGCTGCCAATATAGGAAGCGGAAGCGGGAAACGATACAGGAAATAAAAATGTGAAACGTGGCCCTAAAATATTATGAGAAACGAGAAAGACTAGGTGATATCAAATTAAAGAAGATTTTATAAGAAAAGTTGTGAAGAACGTTAAAAAAGCAATAGAAAGTACTATAGTACTTTCATCATCAATAAAAACATATATGCTACACCACGTCTATAGAAACTTATTGAAACGATTATATATTATAAAAATAAAATTAAAGAATACAAAAATATTAACAATTATGTGAAATACGTTTCTAGGGAGTTCTCACAACTTCTTTTAAGAATTTTTGATAAATTTCTTTAAATTATGTTAGAGTTTCTCAAACATCTCGAAAATGTTTTCCATAAGTTCCCTTAAAATTTCATAAAAGTTCCATCTTTGCTCTGGAAATGAGTTTCCTCTCACCAATAGAGTTTCCTAGTAACTACAGACTGATCGCACGATAATGCACATATTAAGCAAGAAACAAAAATTTCATTTCTTTCTATTGAAACAGGCAAAACATTTCCTTTTCCTACGAGACCGAAACAAATAAAATTTTACAGTTTCCATTGAGACAATGCACCAAAATCTAGCACAACATACTGAAACAATAAGTTGTGTTGACATAAATTTAGAACTTCTCATAAATATTGTACAATTTTATTTAGAAAAATACCAAAGATTGTAATTCATTGTATTAATATTTGTCACTTCTGACATGTTTTTGAAACATTTTCATGTTCGTGCTAATCAAAGCAGCTTGGTATGCAAAACCCTAACTCTCAGTTGGTTTCCAAGACTATGTAGGGAATAAGAAGAAGAACAAGAAGAGGAGGAGGACAACTAAATGTTCTGAATCTCCAAGTTTTCACAATTTGAAGACCTATTTAACAATGAACTCTTATCTCTAGAATACTAATGAACCCAATCCCACATCGATTCTCATTTCACATTATCTATAGGAAACTAAAACAAGATAGAAAAAATAAATTCCAAGTTTCTCTTTGTTTTCCTTTTTTTCTGTTTTCTCAGCAACCAAAAGGAGCACAACAGAACCATTAAACCTCAAATGAGTTGTAAATTTCGTTTGCAATTTCTTAGCGAGACAAAAGAACCAGAGCAATTTTCGATTCGCTTTTCATTTCCCAAGTATCTTCAGCAACCGACACAGCAAATATATATACCCACACAAACATACATCTACACCTAATTGTATATAAGTTGAAAAACATCGTGATTACTTGGAAACTCGAGATCTATAAAGGAGGAGATGTTCTCGGGGCAGGCCTGGGGGCGAGAGTAGCGAGCGACGGCCTCGTCGGAGAGGCCGTTGAGGGTTCCGCAGAGCGAGCAAGTCCAGGCCCACTGCTCCTGATCGCAGTAGGTGTTGTAATAGGCCCAGCAGTTATCGCACCGCGGCAGCAGATGGCCGTCCGATCCGTACACCGGCGCGTCCCCATTCTCGTCCTTCGCCGCAAATGGCGTCAGCGTCACCCCCCACGGCAGCCCCGACGACTCCAGCGCGTCGGAGTCCATCGGAAACCGAGCCACCGTAGCCCTCACCGCCATGGATGAGAGCGAATCAGACAGATAAGAGTCAGTTGCAGCGATGGAAAGATTGGACGAAGCTGCAAAAGAATGGAGATTTTGGAGGTTTATTGTAATTTCATGAACTGAATTTACAAAGACAGGGGCGTACGTTAGTGCTGTCAACGCTTCAGCGTATCTTAGCTGGTTTCGTGAACGAGCTCCACATAGAGTGAGCCAATACGCTTGTGCCAGCTCTAATACCTCCATGCAAGATGTGCTCTATCGGCCGGGCCGCTTACTGTATTCGGAGTTCGCACGGTACCACCCTGATCAGGACGAGGCGGACCCATAACCGTAAACGGTTCAAGTCGATGCGTATTTCACTTTTGAGAATTTCATAATTTGATCAAAAATTAATAAATTCCGTTTATAATTTTTAAACTAGGATAGTCAAGCATGGCAAAAAATGCAAAATCCCGCCATCTTAAAAACAGGAATTAATCTATTTAGAAATGGGTGGCAAACAATGATTTAATCAAATTAAAGTATTAACGAAATTGGGGCATTGTCTAAAGTTCGATCTATTAAGGGTTGGAATGCGAATTCAAGTCAAATAGTATACTTCACCAACAGCCTTTTATTTTATTTTTTATCAAAAGAAAATATCTCACAAAGAGTTAAGAAGAAATCACAAAAGTATCGGACAAAAGAATAGATGGAATATAAAACAGCCACAAGGCAGGAAGAGAGTTCCTATGTCTACTCAACGCCACCCAATGAGCTGCTTGATTTGAAGATCCTGGCTACCATCTGAAGCCTAGTCTATCCCTTCTAGTAAGCTCAATTTATGAGATCAACACTAATAAACAATCCTTTTTGTAATTTTAAGTTATCTAAATTGTTAATGATTTAATTTTAAATTGCAACGAAATGGTCACATTTTATTCATATAATCTAGCGCATTAATATGAACTCTGCCATGCCACGCTTTTGGTAGTTTCAAAATAATGAATAAAATAGCATATATTAGTAGAGTGAGATAATTCAAAAAGGTGAAACATAATGATTTTATGTGATATTGATGCTTTTAATTACGCCTCAAAGTGGTTGAGTCTTAGGCACGTAAAATTGGTCTCCAGTTCATCACTGACTCGAGCTTGAACCCTCTATTGGTGAACTTGACACCTAAGCATAGGTTTGTAATTCCATTAGCCCAGCCTAATAGATCAACCAAAAGCTTGGCTAAAAAATTGAAGAACTTTAAATAATTAAAAGTAAAAAAACAATCTTTATCATGAAAAACCTTAGCCAAATAATTTTTTTAATTTCGATAAACTAAAAGTAAAAACCTTGGTCTCTAGTAAGCGAGGGTGGAGGCTATTGATAAGCCTTCCCATTTGGATTTTCTTTTTAATAAATGTTTTCATCATACACCATTGCTTGAAGTGCAATACAAGGACATCTTAGGTGTGGAGAAGAATTTTTTGGCAAGTCATGAGGTGCTACAATGAAGATTTAAAACTCGTTTGGATATTACTTTGCTTTTGAATACTCGATCCACTTACTGTTGGAAAAAATATTATATAATGTTTTCCACATAAACTATAGCTGTATGTGGGATTTTTCAAAAAGGCCAGGCCGAACACTCAGGCCCACGGTCACGAGTCCAAACTCTTTTCAAGAAAGAGAAATTAGAATGGGTCGACCCTTGTTTCGCCGATCACACTCCGATGATTAAGTTAGCAAGCTTAATCAAGAAATAGAATGAATAAGAGTTGTGAATACTTGAAATTAATTGTCCATACCTGGCTCTTGATGGCTTGGGTATTTATAGTGTGGTCGATGGAGTGTTTTACTCTTGGCCTGACAATGGCCTGCTAGGTAGGCATCATCATATGCCGCCGACTAACTGCATGCAAGGCCTGTCTTACCGCCGCTAAGGAATCTGACTGACTGGACGTGCACATCGACGTTGCGTGGAGAGCCGTTGGCGCATTTAATGCCAGCCAACTCCGCATTTAATGCTATAAGACCACCAGCGGTTTAGGCTTGCCTTTTGGGATTTGGGCCAAAGTCAGCATGAGGTCGGCGACTCGGGCCGCCAAGCAGCCCCAGCTGTAATTCGTGTAGGTTGGGCCTAACCAGATGAGATGGGTTGTGTGCTATTGCCCCATAATTGCCCCCAGCCTTTACGTCGTTTTCAATTTTTGAACGGCCAAGGGCTGCAACGGGTCATAATGGCACCCCTTCAAGTGTGCGACCGTCTCTACGGTTACCTGACCACGCGGATGGCAGGGATTAAAAGTCCTATTGATGGGCAGCCATTGAATCGACGGCCGATGTGATGGCTCGACAGAGCGACATAATTGTTATCGTTTTCCCGGGCACGAACCAACGACTTGGCTATATATAAAAGAAAGACGCCTTTTCTGGTGAAAGGCACTTCGTTTATCTTCCTCTATTTGTCTAGCGTGTGCATTGCCAGTTTCGACTTCTACCACTATAAGTGTTTCTTAACCCACATATCCTACGCCCTTTTCTCTGTTTTCCTTCTTGTCCTCAACAGTTGTCCCTTGATGGCATCCTGTCTTAGGAAATGTTAGAGGGTCCGGCGGCCATTGCTGCTTTTAGGGCTAAGTTTGAGATCCCAGACGAGATCGGCTTAGAGCTAGTCGATCCCAACGATCATCGTATGGAGGAAACCAAACAGGAAGTACCATTCCCGATCATTGCCATTGTAGAAGGGGGCCTTAGATTTCCCCTTCATCCCTTACTCCAGAAGTTTATAGTAAAAAAAGAAGGTGTCGCCCTCTAGTTGTTGTCAAATATTTATTGGATCATCTTTGGCATGCTTGAAATTAATTGGCGCCTAAGTGTGAACCTGGGCCTCGCCAAACTTGATTATTGTTATACGCTTTGTAAGGTCGAGGGGAGCTCTAAAGTGTATCTGCGAGTCGTAAATGTGTCCAAAGAGTTAGTAAAATGTCTACCCTCCTTCGGGAAGGGCGTTGATGACGTTAGGGAACCAGGCCTTGGGAGTTCAGTGACATTCCTGAGGGAGAAAGACCGGCCTTCCGATGCTTTAGAGTTTTCCTCAAAATAGGTTTGATGCCGACCTTTTGTCTTGCGTGTCTGATTTATTTCTAAGGTGTGTCTGAACTTGGTTGTGACGTTTTGCAGAGAAGAAAAAGCAGTCGACAATACAAAATTAGCTCCTTAATCATGCCGATTTGAAAAAGGTTCTAGATTTCCGTGGTGAAGGCAGATTGAGGCACGTTGCTCGGATCACCCATATACTGCTCAACTACCCTCTCCGCTACTCAACTTTTACGACTAACACAAGGATCCCACAAAGCGTCCTTGCGAGTTTGGCCAAGGAAGGCGTTGAAGGATACTTCGAAGATATCCCGGTTGGCATTATTGTCAAAAGGGTTCGCACCCCTACTGGTGTAACGATCACAGTTGCTCCACCGTTAGAGCCCGTTACCGAAAAACTGCATGAGGCCCGCTCGAAGTCGAACAATTTGGCCTCGAGTTCATCGCCACTTACGGTCCCAGATCGCCGAGTTAGAGTGCCAATCAGAACCTAAGAATCCACCCCATCCCCAAATGAGGAGGACAACATGAGTTTGAGGGAGAGGATATTTGCTACAACTGGTAAGCCACTAAAGACGACTGCCACAACTTCTGCCGATCCTCTATCTACCGAACTAGAGACAGCCCCTGCGGTGGAAGCCGCTCCTATTCAAAAGAGGCCGAAAACTCGGCAGCAAATGAAAAGGGCACCTGAGGTTGCCGCACCACCCCCGGCACCCAAGAAGCCAAGGGGAAAAGGTGTGGTGGAGGAAGTTGGCAATGTTGTAACCATTACGCTGGACGTTTTAGGCCGACCTCTGACAACGGCGAATCAATGATTGACCAGGCCGAGGTAGCTTTCGGCGTCATGAAGAGCGTTCTTTAGAAAAAGGATATGACCAAGTTAGGAGCGGCAAGCGACACAACGGTCTTCATGGGGGCCTTCCATGATTCCCTAATAGTAAGTTGCAATTGCCTTTCAATTTGTTTAGAGATTTTTCTTAAATTTGTTTTAACACAAACTTCGTTTTTTAGTGTAAGGTTGCCTGAACTCTTTGGAGGCGATGACCCGCTACCAGAAACTTGCCGAGGAGCACCACTAGCTCATAGAAGAACACAGTTGTTTAAAGAAGGAGTGGATCGATGCTACCAAAGATCGGATCACCTTTAAGAAACAGGCCTAACAGGCTTCTGCCAAACTCAAAGCGGTGCAGGCCGACTACGAAAAGAGAGACAAGGAGTTGACTGATCTTCAAAAGAAATTCGACGTGCAGTCCGTGGATCTATACAAAGCAAAATCGGAGATCGAGACACTCCAAGCCGAAGTGGCCAAGCTAAAGGCAGATGAAGAGACCATAATGATGAGGGCTGAAGAAAGGGGGGGCAATCGTCTGGCCATTGAGATAACGGATCTGAGCCGTGTCATCTTCAAACAGGGCTGGAACGGCGCCCTTCATGTTGCTAGGGTGGACAAGTCCTCTGATAGTTGGCACTTGTGCCCGGATTACTTGGACACTACTGAAGACGGCGTTGTAGACCTAAAGAAGGTGATAGCCAACGTGGAGTATCAAAGACAGCTCGCTTTGCAGGCTGTTGCTGAAGGGGAAAGGGCTACTGTTGAGAAGGAAAAGGCCGCCGCCGAATCATCCAAGGTTACAGAAGAGACCGCAGATAACTCGGCAGCAAAATCTGGGCAGCCGAGGGAGAAGTTGGCAGAATGATTGTAGCTTTTCCTTTTTTTGAACATCTTTTTGTAACCAACCTTGCTATCTTTAATGAAAAGCTTGTTTTGTCTTCATCTCGAAACTACTTTCACTTGGTGAATGTTTAAATAGCGTATTTGATTGCTGAAATTCATTTCTCTTTATGTTATATGATTTTCTTCATTTGGCCGACTTGTCCAACTTGGACAGGATCAAGTTTTTACACTTGGTTTTTGTGGCCTTCTTTGGCTGACCTGTTCAACTTGGACAGGACGAAGTTTTTACACTTGGGTTTTGTGGCCTTCTTTGGCCGACCTGTCCAACTTGGACAGGACCAAGTTTTTACACTTGGTTGTTTAATCCTATAGTGCTCTGAGCAAATTTGTTTGAACAACTTCATTTTTCATTGATCTCATAAAAGCTTTACACACTTGGTGAGTTGTTACATCATATGGAGTCCTATACTACTGGTAGAACTTCTTCAGGTTGTTTGCATTCCAAGGCCAAGGCAGCTGTTTTCCCTCTTTAACAGTTTCTAATCGGTATGCGCCAACGCCAACCTGGGATGCAACTTTATGGGGGCCCTCCCAGTTGTTAGAGGCAGCAAACTCAAGCTTAATAGCTTGTTCGATTGTCAGACCGTCTGGTGTAAGAGCACTATGCCCGATCCTGCTCCTCGGTCATTAGAGGCTCCGTCGACGTAGAATTGCCAATGATCAGTTTGCTCCAAAAGATCCAGAGGGAGATCGTCGTGCGGTTGAGCAGGCGGTGGTGCTTGGTCGGCTTCTAGTGGCAGTTCAACAGAGAATTCGGTAACGAAATCTGTAAGGACCTGCCCTTTCATAGCTGATCTTGGATGGAACTTGATATCAAACTCCCCTAACTCCACAACCTATTTTGCCAATCTGCCAGAGAAGTTGGCATTCCTGAGGAGAGGTTTGAGCTGGTGGTTTGTGAGGATGTTGATGGTGTAAGCTATGAAATAGTGCACCAACTTGTGGGATACTACTACCAGTGCGAGTGCTAACTTTTCGAGGGGTAAGTATCTACTTTCCGCTCCAAGAAGAGTTTTGCTGACATAGTAAATGGGCAACTGCTGCCGATCTTGTTGCCTGAGTAAGACGATGCCGATTGCATGCTCTGATACTGCGAGGTAGAGGAAGAGTTCCTCATGTTTAAGTAGGGTGGAAAGTAAGGGTGGCTGGGTTAGGTACTTTTTCAAATTTTTGAGGGCGTGGTCATATTCCGAAGTCCATTTGAATTATTCTCGTTTTCTGAGAAGCTGGAAGAATGGTTGGCACTTATCTGATAATCGGCTGATGAACCTATTACGTGTTGCTGTCATTCCAGTTAGCTTTTGTACTTCCTTGGCATTCTTCAAGGCCTGAACGCTCTGGATTGCACTAATCTGTCGCGGATCCACCTCAATGCCTTGATGTGTAACCAAGAACCCCAGGAATTTGCCCGAGCTGACTCTGAAGGCGCATTTCGAAACATTTAGTCTCATTTTGTACTCTTTTAGGATGCTGAGTACCTCTTTTAGGTCTTCTAGATGAGAGGTGTTGAGTTTGCTTTTTACCACCATATCATCAATGTAGACATCCACAGTGCTGCCGAACTGCTTCTTGAACATCTTGGTGACCAACCGCTGATACGTAGCCCCAGCGTTCTTCAGACCAAAGGGCATAACCTTGTAGAAATATATACTCCTTAGAGTGATGAAGGCCGTCTTCTGTTGATCGTCTAGATGGAGGGGAATTTGGTGGTACCCCCGATAAGCACCCAAGAAACTCATCCTCCCAAAGCCAGCCATTGCGTCCATGAGCTGGTTAATTTTGGGGAGGGGGAAAGGGTCCTTAGGGCATGCTTTGTTCAGATCAGTGAAGTCCACACACACCCTCCATTTGTCATCCTTCTTCTTCACTACCACTATATTTGAAAGCCAGCTCAGGTAGTTGATTTCCCGAATTGCCCCAGCTTCCAAAAGCTTCTCGATTTCTTCAATAATAGTGTCCACATGTTGTGTCGCCGCCCGTCTCCCCTTTTGTACCACAGGTCAGCATTTTGGATCAACATTCAGCCTATGGCAGACAACATTGGCATCAATTCCTGGCATATCATAAGGGGTCCAGGCGAACACTTCCAGGTAACTTGTCAATAACTCGATCAGAGAACGTTCCTCCACTTTGGAAAAGGGGGTGCCGATGACAAAGTACTTATCATCCTACCGATCAATGTGTATCTTCTTTAGGTCTTCCACAGCTCTATTCTCAAGCGTTTGTCCCACATCATCGATAGTGGGGGTGTCCTCATGCAGTTCCATCATTTGCATATTTTCAGCCTTCATTTTCATTGTGCAAGCCATCAGGAAACACTGTTTGACAGACACTTGGTCTCCTCTTATTTTTCCCACTCCACCGGGGATGGGGAACCTGATCAGCTGATGGTAGGATAAGGGGATAGCTTCATGAGGTGTATCCAGGTTCGTCCCATGATAGCAATGTAAGGGGAAGACACGTTGACTACTAGGAATTCTGTCTGCAACGTAATTCCTCCAACAGTTACTGGAACTGTCACCTTTCCTCTGGGCCAAACCAGGTTTGAGCTAAATTCGACCAATGGGTTGGGTGATGGCTAGAGGTCGGACTCCTTGAGTTCCAACTTCTTGAACAGGTTGTAATACATGACTTCGAACGAACTTTGTTGGTCAATGATCAATTTTTTCACGTCACAGTTCGCCATTCTTAGTGTTACAATCAAGACATCATTATGTGGGGTATGCACCCCCATGAGATCTTCGTCAGTGAAGGTAATGGACGTAGGGCCATCGCCGACCTTGACTTTCTTGCTCGGTGGTTATATCTGCATGACTTCCCTCAATTGTACAGCCTTCTGCATTTCAGCATGGTATCTATGTGGGTCGACTGTTATTGTCAATCGAACCGTGCAACACATTGATTACTCAGACTAGTCTTGCTTCAACTTCCTTCTGGGGTACTTCTTCCACTCACGGTTGCTCGGCCTCATTTTTTGTCTTGTCCCGATCAATAAATTGATCGAGATGGCCAGCCTTGGGCAAATCCTCCAGATGGGTCTTAAGATGCCGACATTGCTCTTTTTGTGCCCCTTCTCGCGGTGGTAGGAGTAGAACCTCTTTTGGTCCCGAGATGCTGGGTCCCCTCCCAACTTTGAGGGCCACTTGAAAAATAGTTTGTCTAAGAACTGGGGCAAGATTTTATAGATGGGGTCATTTAAAACTGTATAGACCCCTTCATTCACCTTTCTTCCCCAATTGTTGTCTTCTTGTCGGAGTTTCTTGGCCTCCCTCTTGTTTGTCTTCTCGGTGACAACGTCGACCTTTGCTGAACTTGGCTAAGGCACATCCTCATCTAGTTTTACGTAACGCTCAATTTGTAGCATCAATTCCTGTATGGTGAGGGCCGACTTCTTCATCAAGGACTACCGTAAATAATGCTCCCTGAGAAGGTCGATTTTGAATTGAGTCACAGCCAGTTGTTTGCTACACTCATCAATTTCATTGTAAGCCTCCGAGTAGCATTGTGCGTATGCCCGTAATCCTTCCCCTTCTTCTTTTCGCAAGGTTAATAAGAAATCGACCTCCTTGGGCTGTGGGCTGTTAGCTATGAATCGAGCGGTGAATAGTTCGACAAGTTGCCTCTAGTTTGACACGGATCTAGATGGCAACTTGTTGAACCATCATAAGGCTACATCCCCCAGGCTGGAAGGCAAGATTTAGCACATCAATGTTTGGTCTTCGCACCATACCACCATCAGCTACTTGTAATGCCAAACATGGTTAACTGGGTCGATTTTTTCGTCGTATAGAATGAACTTTGGTAGGGTGAACTTTCGAGGAATTGGCCAGGACTCAATCTCCTCCGTGAATGGTGAGGATGTGATCTGGTCCAAGGCCTTTTTGACCAGGTCATGGCTATGCGTTCCTTAGTTTGTTGCTTCTTATCCTCCAATTTTTCATTGTATCATTTTTCCCAGTCCTGTCACTGCCGACCATCTTTTGCACTTTCCTCATTTGGCAGAGTCTTATCCTTCCTCTTCGCCGGTCTTCTCGCCTGTGGTCACGACGACTGGTGCTAGAGGTGTAGCTTCCTCTTCCTCGCCGCACTGGGACGTCCTTGCTTCTTATAGTTCTTTCACTATTTGGGGACCCTTCTCTCCCACGCTTGTCTCTTTTGGAGATTGCCTCTCTCATGACCCGAACTTGGGAGGTGAGGTAGGCAATCTCTTCGCCTCACCGCCAAATTTCTCTTTCGGCGAACGGAGCGTATCTTCACTTGGGACTCGTCCACTGGAGGGCGAGGGGACAAGGTCCTGGTGGTGGTTTCTACAGAAATTTTGCTCCCTGACATAGTCGGGGTTCTTCCGCAGTCCGTCTCATGCTTCCTGGTGGCTCTCAGCTGGGGTCTGTATCTCCGACCTTAGTGTTCTACTGCAGTGCCGATTTACTAGGGTAGATTGGCACTGCACCGAATTAGTCTGGTCTTTACTAGAGGAGGCTCTGTTACCTCCTTCGTCGTGGTTCTCTCCTTTTCCTCTTCGATCGTTAAGACTCATGGTTTTTTAAGCCTTCCCATAGACGGCGCCAATTGTAAGTGGGATTTTCAGGGGAAAGCCAGGCCGACACTCAAGCCCACGGTCACGAGTCCAAACTCTTTGCAAGAAAGAGAAGTTAGAATGGGTCGACCCTTGTTTCGCCGATCACACTCCGATGATTAAGTTAGCAAGCTTAATCAAGAAATAGAATGAATAAGAGTTGTGAATACTTGGAGTTAATTGTCCATACCTGGCTCTTGATGGCTTGGGTATTTATAGTGTGGTCGATGGAGTGTTTTACTCTTGGCCTGACAATGGCCTGCTAGGTAGGCATCATCATATGTCGCCGAATGACCGTGTGTAGGGCCTGTTTTGCCGCCGCTGAGGAATCCGGCTGACCGGACGTGCACGTCGACATTGCGTGGGGAGCCGTTGGGGCATTTAATGCTAGTCAACTCCGCATTTAATGTTATGAGACCGCTAGCAGTTTGGGCTCGCTTTTTGCGGTTTGGGCCAAGGTCGGTGGCTCAGGCCAGACCGTTCTTTAGTTCCGGATTTGGGCCGCCAAGCAGCCCCGCTGTAATTCGTGTAGGTTGGGCCTAACCAGATGGGTTGAGCTGTGTGTTATTGCCCCACAGTAGCCATAATAAAGTGAAATTAAACATAAATAAATAATGTGTGTGTAATAATGTGACATGGCATACTAAGCAATTCATAGGCGATAAAGCAATAAAATATGCAATGAAAGGTAGATCAAGTTGAGTGTTACATACTCTCTTATTAAGACAGATTCGCCCCCCACAAAGGTGCTCATGGGATTAATGGGTGTCTATCTCCAGGATAAAATAATCACGACACTGAATAAGTAGCACTACAATATTCAGGTCCAGCAAATGCAAAGGTCAGATTCTACTCTCTCCATGTACAGTATGAATGCAATATGTATGAAGGAAATCATAAGAAAATTTTTGTCTAATTCAACATAGAATTATGACAGTGAATTTCATACAAAAACCGATACCGTTTCTAATAAAATCAATATGGTATGATAATGAACAGACAATATTTTCTACACAGAAAACTGCAATCATTCTATAGAATTTCAACTCTAAAATTCACTACAGAAACACAGAAGAAAGTGATAGAATTTTCACAGAAATTCATCTCACAGTATATGAATATAATCATCTGAAAACACGACCGATAAAATAAAAAATTAACCGGATAAAAACCTGGATAGAAATTCGTATAGAATTTCTAAGTTAGAAATAAAGATGAGAAAGAACTGATTGAACAGTCAGAATATACCTAGAACAGTTGTCGGAATCTGAGCAGCACTTCGCCAGAGATGCGAACGGACGTCGCCAGAATCTTTCGGAGGAGGAATCTTTCTATATATAGAAAGAATCGCACCCCTTCGAAACGGTGCCAACCAAACGCGCCCTTAGGAAGGGTCGCAACCGTTGGAATTTGATTTAAATTTGAATCGGTTCGGTTCTACCCGGTCCACACAAAAAATTAAATATTAAACCGGTCCAAGCCTTTTTAATATTATTTTAATCACACCCGCTCCCGAACCCAAATCGAACCAAGCCGAGCCGGCCGGCTCGATGGGCCGGCGATGGCGGCGGCCCGCACGTGTGTGGAGTATTGGGTCAACCCATAGGTTCCATAGATTCTCCCCATTCCACAAAAGTGGGGTGCCCCTTAGGGCCCAAACCCATCTCTAAACCTAGGCTTTATATTCCCATCACTTTTTTCATAGAAAATCAATGTAGGACAAGCCTTTAGTTCCACCCAATAACCATACTCATGGAACCTACTTTAGAGGCCATTATCTCATTCAAACCTCCATGGATTTGAGCAAGTAGATGCTTGTTCTTCATCTCCTCATGGAGAAGAACACAAAGTATCTTGGACCCACTAAAAAGGACATGTGGGTCCCACCTTAACAATGGCTCAAAGTTAGTGTGTCACACCAAATATTCCAACAATCTCCCACATGAATGAAATTGGTTGTCAAAAAACAATGCATAAAGAAATGCAGATGCACAAATGTAAAAAAGAGAGTAGAGCGGAAAAGTCACCACGTCAGGAAAGGTGGCTTCTGGCTTTGAACCTTCCTTAGTGAAATACTATCGGGTTTATTGGTTGATCAGTGAACATGATTTCTTGAACTGTTCTGTCATTTGTATAAACCGAGACAACAATACTCACACGGTTTCTTCCCTTCTAAGTTTGATTCTTCGGTTGTGTTCGTTTTGGCCATAAACTTTCTTGGTATTCATGAGTGCTCTATAAAATTGAAGCCTTTACAATTCTCATAGAAGCGGCCCCCATCACACTCATATATGTGATTTCTTATAGAGTGAGCAGTTATATATACTCTAATTGGTAGCCAAGTAATAAGAATTATTAAAAGCATAGGCTTATTGATATGAGTATCCTGCTATACTCGTTCTATATTAACAATTGTAGCTTATCCTAATAATATTTAGGTAATCAATATTTCACCATAGAATTAGGCAGTGGAACAAAGTTTCTCATTGATTTATACTAAGTCGACCTTAATTCGGTTGTCCCGTTGAACCTAAATCTTGGGATCTCCAGTCAACTAGGTTGGGTTGCGATTAAGGTAACTTTTGAGATAATAGGCTTTACTGCCTAATCCTCTCGATGAATGAATTTCGATCTCTTACCAGGCCTAATAGTAAGATGATCTCTCAATATCCTTTGATTAAATTATTAATCATTGAATAATACATTCCTGCGAATAATGACCTTTAATAGATATGTTTGTCGTGCTTTGTCATTATCGGGAATTCTCTGTGTCTTAAGACATTTAAGAAGTCACTTGATACTTCTTCCGTAGCTCTTGACTCCTTCCCAGAATCTGGCTATTTATTTCCATTACGAGAATTTCCTAAGAAATTAAAGCACTTCTTATAAGACTTATCCATTTATGGATTTAGCGTCTTCTAATCCATAAAACCCAGTTTCCATTTATGCCTTTTCTAGTACTTCTGGATGTATTTGTGATCAGTGCTCATTTATAGCACAAGGCTATCACCTTCCAGTGGATTAACCCTGGGTTTGAATAAAATACTTTATTCCCACCAAGATATGTTTATCCTTGTCACTTACGTGAACTCATATCACGAAGTCACAACTACCGAGACTAGATCTCGTCACATATCTATTAAATATTTGAGTTTAGACTCTATTCCTTGAACCATTTGGATAACCTCATTCTTAGATCCATCAGGCAGATCGTCTATTACCTATTTAGTTTTACCTCTATGTAAACTATTATTATGGTTTAGATATAACGAAACTCCATACATCTCTTTACTTTACTAAAGTTATCAAAGCTGCACTTAGTTCCTTTTCTCTTGAAGTTTCACCTCTGACTTTGAATGTTAAAACCATTCATATCAATCATTCTCTCCTTTTTATATCTAGAACTATTCTTCCTTCCAACCATAAACTTAAAGTCTTGGCTCTCTTGCTTACTCATAAAGTCTACAAGACTCTTAGGATGGAAAACAAATGCACAAGGAAGTCTATTCCCAAAGAATGTCCCACTTCTAGATTTCAGAAGGATTATCGTCTACCATGGCATTCACATGCACAGCTGTGTTCATGTGGACTGGGGAATACACACTCACATTATTTTACAACTTAGATTACGGATAACCCGATCTATAATTCTGTCGATGTTAACACAGTATTCTGTGGGGTGTCCTAATGAGAACGTGTGTTGGAGAAACAATGCTCCCCCCCACATTTCTTGGATTATCCAAAGTTTTACAAAGTAGTACACATCAACTCAATGAAGAGTTGGATTTCATTTTTTCCAGCAATCAAGTTACTGAATCAACTAGGTGTTTATAGACAGGCGAATCTGAATGTTAAGCTACTGAAGCTACATCATCACCATGTCCAATACCTTTTCCTCGTTTACTACATTCGTTTTCACACTCATTGAACATTATAACATGTGTGTTGATTACTTTACGTATATTTTTCCGGTAGTACCACTAGGAACGTGGATAACTATAAGTATACTCTACGATGGTACCTTCTTAATTTCATTATATTTCAAAGAACACTATGAAATTCAATCAACACATGACAATTAACATAAAAGTTAGATATGTCATAATCAGCACAAACATAGATATACACAAATACATATATGGTTACTAAAAGTGTTCCAAGGTTAGCAACTATACAAGTTATCATACTAACCAAATTAACTATACTAAAACATAACATGAAACTAGTAAGGACTAGATGATCCTCCAGACGAGGAACTCTCAATCACTACTAAACTAGGATCAAGCGTCCTTTTCCACGCACGCTCGAGGGTGTTTGAATGCTAAGGAGAGTCCACATCGTGAGAACCCTCAAGTTGTGCTAGAAGCCTCAACCTTTGGAAATAAGCGGGACACGGAACGCTCTTGCGAGTGGTGCATTGAATCTTCCTATAGTAGTTTCGATAGCGCCACGGTCCTGCCTTATTCGGTTTAATCACCTGGCCTAGCGGAATAGGCAGTGCCACTAGCCTAGGAAGAACAACGTCCTATGGGTCATGAAGATGATACATCGTGTATAACACAAGAGGATTCGCTGGTTGTACAGGATTCTCTGACTTATCCTCACCAAACCAGTTCTGACCCACTTTTTTTCAAATATCCATCATGTGAACTGCAAACACATGGTAATATTCTTATGATTAGAAATCATAAAATAACACAAATTTAATTTCTTATAAAAAATTAAATATTCTAGCAATTAAATTTGCTAATACACAAAGTATCATATGCCCATATTCTTAACGTTATAAACCATAGAATAACATCATTTTAATTTCTCAAATGAAATTAAAACTTTAGCAATAAAAATTACTCAATCACAAAGTCATGCTTTCATAAAACACATAAGCATGGCAAGACAAACAACATATAGCATCTGAAATACATAAAGAAGTACTGCTACAACTTATCATGCTAAACATGCAATGGAAATAGAACTTTAACAAATTAATAACTACTATGCAAGTTAAGTTCATCACAATATTAGGATTCATGTCAATTGCTATGCAATATGAAACTCAAGTTTCTAGATTTGTAGCAGGTTCATTTCAGAGATGAACAATCGCTTTCTAAGCAGCAAATAAAATAAATTTAGTGCCTTAGAAAGATGAAACCTTTATGTTAGCATCCAATCTGAATTCACACATGATTGTGAACATCCTATACTTAACAACACACAATTACATAGAACTTCACAATATAACTACACATGGAAAACACATACAAGTAGAAACAAGAATATGTCTTAATATTGCTGGAACAAATATTGTATAATGTTTCTCACATAAACTGTAGCCATAATAAAGTGAAATTAAATATAATGAATAATGTGTGAGTAATAATGTGACATGGCATACTAAACAATTCATAGGCGATAAAGCATAAAATATACAATAAAAGGTAGATCAAGTCGAGTATTGCACACTCTCTCATTAAGACAGATTCGTCCTCCACACAGGTGCTCATGGGATTAATGGGTGTCTATCTCCAGGATATAATGATTACGACACTAAATAAGCAGCACTACAATATTCAGGTCCAGCGAATGCAAACGTCAGATTTTACTCTCTCCATGCATAGTATGAATGCAATATATATGAAGGAAACCATAAGAAAATTTCTGTCTAATTCAACACAGAATTATGATAGTGAATTTTATACAGAAACTTACACCGTTTCTGATAAAATCAATATGGTATAATAATGAACAGATAATATTTTCTACACAAAAAACTGCAATCATTCTGTGGAATTTCAATGTTGAAATTCACTATAGAAACACAGAAAAAAGTAATAGAATTTTCACAAAAATTCATCACATAGTATATGAATATAATCATCTGAAAACATGACTAGTTAAATAAAAAATTAACCGAATAGAAACCTGGATAGAAATTCATATAGAATTTCTAAGTCAGAAATGAAGATGAGAAATAACTGATTGAACAGTCATAATCTACCTGGAACAATCACCGAAATCTGGGCAGCACTTCGCCGGAGATGAGAACGGACGTCGCCGGAATCTAGGCGCAGAATGTCGTCGTCGGAGACCGAGTGAGAGAGAGAGAGAGACAGACAGAGACAGAGAAGAATGAAATATAATTTATAAATCTGTAAAAAACTGTTCTTGTTTCGGAGGAGGAATCTTTCTATATATAGAAAGAATCGCACCCCTTTGAAATGATGCCAGCCAAACGCGCCCTTAGGAAAGGTTGCAACCGTTGGAATTTGATTAAATTTGAACCGGTTCGTTTCTACCTGGTCCATACAAAAAAATTAAATATTAAATCGGCCCAAACCTTTTTAATATTATTTTTATAGCACCCAAACCGAACTGAGATGGACGGACGGGCGTGTGGCAGTGGGCGCGTGTTGAGTACTGGGTCGACCCATGGGTTCCATAGGTCCTCCCCCTTCCACAAAAGTGGGGTGTCCCTTAAGACTCAAACCCATTTCTAAATCTAGGCTTTATATGTCCATCACTTTTTCCATAGAAAATTAATGTGAGACAAGCCTTTAGTTCCACCCAATAACCATTCTCATGGTACCTACTTTGAAAACCATTATCTCATTCAAATATCCATAGATTTAAGCAAGTAGATGCTTATTTTTTATCTCCTCATGGAGGAGAACACAAAGCACATTGGATCCATTAAAAAAGACATGTGAGTCCCACTTTAATAATGACTCAAAGTTGGCATGCCACACCAAATATTTCAATACTTACTTCTAAGGTGATTTATCCAAAGGAGGGACGTCATATTAAATGGGTGCTTGGAATGGATTAAACAAGAGAAAACAATAGAAGAGGAGGGATGCCATAGTAAATGGGCACTTAAAATGAAAACAATAATATTATCCATTTAATTAAGTGACTCTTTCTTTAATCTTTCTGCAATTCACTTTTCAATTTTTTTGCTAGTGGCTGGGACTGTGGGTTTCTTGGCAGTGCCCTCTACTAAATTGCCTTTTGTTTTGAAATATCTAAAACTTTTAGAATTATTATATAGAATACTTAATCATCTCTTGGTTTGAAATAAAATGATAAAACTCAAATCAGTGATATAATTTTGTATAGATTTTGTATGTAAATTTTTTTGGGTATATTGGAGTTAGCGCTGACTTGAGACAATTTAAAGCCTAAAGCAACCAACTTTAAATGAGGCTTTTTGTTGTTTTTAATTTATAATAATTTTTCTGGTTAAATCAATATTTTTTTATGAAATTTACTAGTGAGCTAATATTGGACCTTCTTATAACGGGCCTTTTTTATTGGAAGATATATTTTTTTCAAAAAGAGATGTAGAAATTATGTAAGATTTTAATTATAAAATGTAAGATTTAAAAACTTTAGATCTTCAAATATTTTTTGTACCATTCATTTTCTTGGGTTGAACCTTTTTTTTTTTTTTTGTATATAAGTTAATTTATGTAGTTGATTTCGAGATTACCTTTTAGGGTATTTTTTCTCATAAAGACTAGGATGTTTTATGTTAGAAAAAAACTTGTAGACTCTATACAGGGCCGTAATTATATGATATTAGGCTTGAAAAAAATTTCAGGATTTCAATTTATCTAATAGTTAAAGTGGTAATTTTTTTTCCTCAGGTTTCCTAGTACATTTGATTTTGGGTCTTATTTTCTAACAAATATTTTTTTGGTGCCATTTTATAAAAATAAAATAAAAAGATTACATAAGACCTATACTATAACATACAAAATTTTCAAAAACCGGGGGCCTTCGAAAATCAGCAACCTAAAGCAAACGCCTTGCTAGCCTAGAGTCAGCCCTAATTGTAGTGTTAAGCCTATGGAGAGGAAGGAGGGTCAAACCCATAACTGCATGCATGGGCAGGGAGTTGTGTATCACTGGGTGAATCAATAACATCAACATTTTTCTATTTGTAGAACATAACTTCTTTGTTTTTTTGTTCAGGGACTAAATTGGTTGGGTTTTTACTAGGGTAGTCATGGGCCTAATAGCTCGCCATTATTTATAAAGGTTGATAAATTTTTTATGCTTGATTATATTAATGAGCGAGCTTAGAAATTTTTTTAAACTTGGCCTGGTTATATGTAAAATAATATTATTTTATATATTTAGAGACAAAATATTTATTAAAAAATTTAAATTAGGCTTGGGCACGTAACTTTTATTTTGAATAAGTTTGGAATTTAATTTAAAACTGGATGAGAACTATCCATCATGTAGGTCCGGCCCTAACCCGGCTCGGTTCAACAAATCTCTACTTGTCAATTGTCAAAAGACTCGCAAGGCTGATTGAATGGTGAATCCTGACCAAATGTTGATGTCAATGGGCCATTTTGTGGCCCCAACTTTGCCCTGGTTCGAGCTGAAGCGTCGGATCCACCTTGTCCTGGTTACAAACGTACAACTTTGAGGACCAGACCAAATTCGGTTTGAACCCATTGCACCATTGATATGGCCCATCTGGGTCCACAGAATCAATCCATTTCTTGAATCCGACTGGCTATTAGCTTCCTTCCCTGTACAAACAGTTCTCTCTCTCTCTCTCTTCACAGCAGCGCAGCTAATCCCAAGTAATTGCTAAGCATTTTCACCGAATATGAACATATATAGATGTATATCTATTGGTTGTCAGCTGGTTCTCATTACGGTTTATTTGCATATTAGTGACGTTGATCTCATACGCACTTTATCTTAATGGGGTTTGTTGAAGATGTTATTGATTTTTTTTTGGACATTTCAAGTATTCTCTATTTTCGTGCTGTGCTAGTTGAGTCATTTGTAAAAATGTGGTTATTCTAATTGATGGTTATATTATTGTTACTTTTTTTTAATTTTGCAAGCGTTCTCTATTTTCGTTCTGTGATAGGCTGCAAGATGATTCATGAATCATTTGGAAAAATGTGCGTTAAGAGTATTATAATTCATGTCTGTATTGTTCTTCTTATTATGTAGGAATTAGGCCCAATTTCTGTTTTACATGTTTATTGCATCTCTATTTCGTATTGGTGCTTTGTGGATAGAGCTAATTTCTTCAAAATTTGACTTTCATGTTAGTTTCTCTCCCTATCCCTATCTATGGACTAGAATACGTGGGTATTTGTGTGTACTAGTGTGTTCGACTTTAGATGAGCATAGCTGTGATTTATTAGCATTTGTGGGAAGATTTATTTGTTTGGTAACTGTCACTCTGGAAATATCCTCCTTTGTTTAAGGGTCTTCAAGATTTTTACCATGGTTTGACGTTGAACATCTGAAAAATTAGGGCCTTATTTGAATTCTAGAAACCAAAGTAAAGAAAAGAAGATTTGGAGACAAATTGTGTTACCAAGATTCAGATTTACTAGATATGTTGAGATTTGTTTTGCTTTCTGCATGCGTGAGTATAACTGTGATATCAAGGTGCTAGAAAGGATGTTGTGAGCGAAGTTGGATTTCGGATCAGCTTCTGATCAACATATCTGTATACTGTGATATTAGGGTGGCAGGAATATGGAAAGCTTATGTTAATAGTTAATACATTAGAACATTTTAAGGACAATTATTCATTCTAAAGCCCATTTGATATTATCAGCCAATGACCGTTGTCGAAATTATTGATGAAGTTTATTTTTCCTTCTTCTCCCTAAACAAACTGCAGAGCCTCAACTTATCCTCTAATCTGATTTTGCTATAATGCTTGATTCAGGGAGCTAATAATGTCTTATCAAAGAAAAATTATTTGAAAGAAACTGATCAGAATGGACCTTAATCATGTTCCACTGGGGAAGTAAGAAGACTTAGTAGCCTGCTATGAATCTATGACTTGTGGAAGCACAAGCAAATGTTGACAATTACGGGGGTGTTTGGATTGTTTTTTAAAAAAGCCAAAAGCCATAAGCCATAAGCTTAAGCTAGTTTTAAAAAGCCACTTATTTAAATGGGGTTTTCAAGCTTCAATTAGTTCTAAAAAGTCACTTTTTTCAGTAGGAGCCAAACATATTTTAAAAAACCCATAAGTTTAAGCCATAAGCTACTAAAAAAGCCACCATCGAAACACCCTCTATCTGGAACCATGAATACTTAAATGCCCGTATTAGGACTTCGGACACTGATTCCACCAAAATAAATGGTCACTAGTTCTACTTTTGAGAGTATATCCTGGCTTGTCACAATGACATTACTAGTGTATCTCAGCCCTATCTAATGAAATATAGCAAGGAAATGAAATTACACTGCTATCTAAGATTTGAACCCTCAAAACCTTGAAGGAGAGTACAAGGAAGATTTTCTTGGAAGGGACTGGTGAGATTTAGTCTAATATCACAAAAAGTACAGCATCCCTGAAATTATAGATGAAAGCTGTGAGGATAGGCTAGTTATCCCTTTTCAACAGTTTTGCCTTCCATGTACTGAATAGTTGTTGTGTTAAGTTGTTGATAATGATCGGTTATCAGTTTTACTGGATGATATGGTTACATTGAGTTTTTTTATTCTACAAATGCCTTTCATTTGTCGACCATGTCATGTGGGGAAGATTTGAGAAGCAAATATACGATGAACAATGATCTCCATAGGTAGGCCTCATATGTGATAAAATGGTCCGATCTCTTCATTATGCTTTGGTTGTTCTCATGGGCTCCATATATATCTTCAATGGGTATTTCATTCATTAGTAGGGGAATGCGTTAACAGTGTTAGCTTACTGAACCCTGATAATAAGGTTTTGTTTTCTTAGTTCAACTTGGTCAATTAAAAATTTAAGTTCCTCTTGTGAGACTCTGGAATGTATAGAAGAAATACAGATTATTGATTAGAGAGTATGATGGAGTTTCTTTATTTTCATATTTAATTGTCCCTCCATCTCCACTAAATTTGTTGGAAGCAAGACCATTTATTCCCATGAAACTGTGGAAATGTGCAATTTTTGTACAGCAGTTAATTCTTTCCTCCTGGTCAGAATCTTTGGCTCTCTGCAGAATTTTATTAAGTTGAGCGCAGACTGTGGACATGTGAATACGCTGATGCATATTAGATAGGAGCTTAGAGTTTTCTTGTAATCTTTCACTTATTTTCCTTGTGCATTTGTGACAACTGGAGTCAGGAAGTGGCTGAAATGTATTTAACATGTGGCTTAATTGCGTTCAAGTTTCAATAGAGCCTTCCTTTTCTCTTTTTTCATTTCCTCCCTAACAATGTGGTGGGATCTATGTTCTTGGAGGTACTTGTATTACTTTACTTGGTGCTGATGTTAGCTAATTGATTGTGCACGCACAGAATAGGTTATCATAAATCATTGAAGTTAATGCAGCACTTTTTGGTATGACTATGCAAGATTACATACAATAAATTCTACAGTTCTGGAGAGTTATTGTCATTTTATGGAAGGGTTTGAATTCTGTTGTAATTATGTCATCTGTTGTCTTTTACAGGCAAATTACTTTAACCTGATTACCAACTGCAATGGCAATGAGGATTGCTGCAAGATATATATCTCATAGGCTCTCGAGCAGTGGTAGAATTCTTAATGAGGAGGAAAAGGCTGCAGAAAATGTTTACATTAAGGTCTGCTTGTCTCTCTGTTCATATGCTCTGTTATTGTAAATCTGAGTTGTCTTTTTTCCTATTTATTTTCCTCCTTTTTTTCTGCATTTCTGCTTTGGATATGTGTTCATTTCATCTGACAAGGATGATGTCATTATGGGATTGGTTGGTGTTGATATCAATAAATTTTTTGCCAGTATTGAACTTCCCTTTCGAGTTGTTTTTTCTTATGGAAATATTTATTAGATTTGTCCACAGATTTTTATATTTCTTCCTTTCTAACCTAGATCATTTGGATTCAGTTAAGTTTGGCTTGCTTTATCAATTGCCAGCGTTGAAGATTATAATGATGTACAAGTTCGGATATTTCATACTGCAATCTTCATGATCTCATTCTTTGATTAGGAAGCTATTAATGAATGATTATAAGCCCTTAAATCATAGTGCCTCTTTTATTCTCTCTCTCTCTCTCTCTATATATATATATATATTTATTTATTATTGCTATTTACTGTATACCAAATCATGAAATCAAAGGAACTTAGTGGCACCTTTTCTTGTTGTCTAAAAGTCGAAATTATGTTACACATATCTAGAACCAGTTTTCGGATCCCTGGGGCTCGGGAAACAATTCCAGAAAATGGGGATAGTCAAGGTTGCCATTCACTGCAGTGAATATTCAATAGTCAATAATGCAAATTGTCTAGTTCGACCTTTTCATGGATGATGTATATACATATTATATATATTTGGATTGCTATACTTAGGTCAACATTGAAACTTAGCCTATTGGAGGGGCTGAATAAATTTCGTGATCAGGCGAAGTGCTGTATGCAATTTTGGAAGAGTAAAGTTTATATTAAAGAACTGTAGCATGAGGATGAGGCCTCTTTTGAGTTTTTGTTGCATGCTTTCTAGTCAATGAAATTTGTACTTACGATGAATGACGGTACATCCCTTCAGGCATCTTGCTATTGAAAATTCGCCTTTGATCACTCTCATCCTCTATGAGAAAATGCAGTTTTTGTATCCTCTATGAATATGGGCACTACGAAGACAGCAATTTTAATTTGGATCATGACTTTACCTGATAAAAGTCTTGTCCTGGACTACCCTATGTAGTTTTTATTAGTTTTTTAGAAACCTACGAGTCATGTTTTATGTCTGGCTTATATTAGTTATCCCGATGATTTTGCAATCCTTTGATTTACATTTTACACTCTCTTTAAATACTGCGAATTTTATTAAAATCTAGATTATGATATAATCTGTCTTTTGGTGCCTGTGCACATATATTTATGTTGGGATATCAATTTTCCTCACTAGTTAGAGCAGCATGTAATGGACTTAAGTTTCTGTTTTTTTTTTTTTCATTTATTTCTATCTATACAATCCCTGCTCAGCTGTCATTTAAGTAATTATCAAGATTCAAGTAAACTGATATGCCTGCATATTATATCTTAATGTATGAATCTATGGATGTATAGCATGTGTATGCTTAAATGTGACAAAATTGAAACATCGTGGGAAAAGTAGTACTGGGGACTTCTGAACTTGTTACCCATGTGGAGGATGGTGCTTCCTGGACTATTACCAGGGTGATACATTTATACAAAACTTCTAACCCGAGCACACGCAATGGAACCAGGAACATTTGGGATAGCTCAGCTGGTAGAGCAGAGCGTAATGTGGCTTTATTAGTGTTTTCTTTAGGGTAAATTACGTTGACTACCCTTGAGTTTTAGCAAAATGTGAGACATACTCCTCAATTACTAACAATTATACTGCATACCCCTGTCAGAGTTGATAGGAGACGAAAGTTAACAAAAAAAATTAAATGACTTTTTTACCCTTACCAACTAATTGAATTTTTGTTTTAGTGCCACCAACATTTTCAAGCAAAAAAGTTTTTTTTTTTTTTTTTGTCTCTCTTCCCCTCTCTCTCTTTCTCCACCTCTGACCACACTATCCTCCTTCCCCTTCATCTCTGGCCACACCTTCCCCTCCCACCAACCAAATTTGGCCACCTATGGCTGACCCATTGCTGTAAACCAACATCTCCAGCCCTTCACTTCTCTTGGAAGACCACCAACTCCATCCCCGACGTCCATATACGGCAATCACCACCAACACTTCTCTCTTGCTCTCGGATCTCCTTCCCCGAACCAGTCTAGTTCCTCCTCCTCACGATTCGGCAAATGCTCCAAACCAGTCTAGTTCCCCCTCCTCACGATTCGGCAAACGCTCCAAACCAGTCTAGTTCCCCCTCCTCATGATTTGGCAAACTCTCCGAACCAGTCTGGCAAGCCCACTGCCGTCACCAGTTATTCCCTTCCGAAGCCCCACTTGTAGCTGTTTGGCCTCCTCCATAATTCGAACTGGCCTTCTCCAACACAAGATCACAGACCCCACCAAACCCCACCTCACAGATCCATCACAACCACCTGAAAATTCGTAAGTTCTATATGTGTATATCTTTATATTTACTGACAGACCCCACCAAACCCCACCTCACAGATCCATCACAACCACCTGAAAATTCGTAAGTTCTATATGTGTATATCTTTATATTTACTGATTCTAGAGCTTACGCATTTGATTGATATATATGCTTATATATATCCATATATTTGCTGATTCTAGGGCTTATGTATTTGATTGGTTGGGGATTTGCTTGTTTGGTCAACTTCTGTTTGGGGGATGGAATTGAGAGGTGTTGTATTTGATTAATTTGGTATGAATTATATACAGCATCCTGCCGATGATGATGAAGGGTTGCAGCGTCGTTAATGGGAGAGGGCTTTTTTGGCATGAGTGCGGATGATGTGTTGGATACAAAAGCAAATTGTTAATTAATTCTTTACCTGATTTGGTTTGTTAATTAATTGTATTATTTTGTTTGTTGTTTAATTGGGTTTAATAAATTTCTTAATGAATTGATTGGGTTTGTTAATTCACTGTTTTATTAGTTGTTTGATTGGGTTTTCTAATTAATTATTTGATTGAATTTTGCATTTAGCCACGGTATGCTTAATTTTTGCATAATTAATTTCACTAATTTGTTAATTATATTACAAAGGGTAGATTAGGAAATTTTAAAAGTTCATAAGTTGACTCAGTCAACTTCCGTTTGTGGACTAACATTGATCTAACAAGGATGGGGAATCTGTTACTAAAATTCAAAAAGAAGGAGGTCAATGTAACTGTCAGTAAGTGAGGAGTAGTATCTTACATTTTGTCAAACCTCAGGGGTGGTTAGTGTAATTTACCCTTTTTCTTTATTGTTGATAGGAATTCTCTTGTTAAGACCCGGACTATTTGCTTATGTTTCTGAAAGGGGTTCTCAGAATATGTGGAACCACATGGGAAATAAACCTTAGAAGACCCTTTACGTATGAAAAACAGGTTTGTAAGTTGGATGCAAGGGATAGCAGAACATTCCAAGAACACATAAAGAGAAAATTTCAATTTGAAAACTGTATCATATTTCTTGGCTCATCTTATTATCCTAAAAAACCAAAAGCTTCAAATTGGTCATTATGAAATCTAAATGAATTTGTTATTAAAAATAATTAAGGTGGTGGCAAAATCAATTTGAAATGTCTAGAAGTCAATTAACAGAATAACGAAATGCATACATAGACACAAACTTCTACTTTCCTCTATAAAAACTTGCCCCCGGCCTTGTCAGCTCATCTGTAAGGGTCAAGAGGTCTTCTTTTCTGTCTGATGGTAATGCTAATCTCGAATCTCTTTATGCTTTATGCTAGTGAATTTTTTGCAATTAGTCTATGGCAAAGGGTCATTTGTCCAATAATCAGTCTGGATAAGTCCATGAATGAGTATAACTGCCATGAGTATTCCTCTGGTAGCCAGACTAGTGGCGTCTTTCATGTGAACGTTGAACTTTAGCAATCTGAACTTTCTCCATGCAAGGGGTAGTAAATTTGGGAAAAGGCCACTGCATTTTATCATAAAGTTTAACTTCATTTATGAATAGTGGAAATCATGTCTTTTGCACGTTGCATGCTGCAGTGATTTGGGAACAGCCCAAGTTGCAGTTGTGATGAACATGGTATATTGCTTTTTCTAATTTTCTTATATAGTGACCTTTCATTTGTTGTGGTGTTCTTTCAGTTAAAGATTGTAATTTTAAGGAGCATTCTGTCCCTTAATTTTCAGATGAATGCATCTATACCAGATAGGTAAGAAGCATAGACACTTCATTTTGGGTGCCATTTGCTTGTTGGACACGTTTCGGATACACATACTCTGTGGACACGCTAGGACACACCAAAAATTGGCGTGTCCAATATTTTCTTTAATAAACGTCCCAAACATATTGGGGACACGCATGTCTCTTAATTGGACATGTTTTGGGACACAATGGGGTTGAAATGTTATTGTTAAAAGTATTAAATGGTGTCAAATTTATAAATGTCAAAACTTTAAAACACATAAATTCAATTCTTCAAATCCTTAAGTTGTTGGTAATTGTATTATAATTGTGAATTTGTTTAGTTATTTTCATCTTGTTTTGGTAGTTTATGAATGTGACATTCATATTACATACGAAATAAAAATATATGGAAAATATATTTATATTTTGTGATATATCCTCATAGTATTTGTATCTTCATTTTTTGAAAATGCCATTTTCCGTGTCTGTATCTGTACTTCTTAGACAGATAAACTATCTGCTTGCTTATTTTGTCTCTTGTCCTAAACTGTGTGACATCTGCTGAAACTATTTGTGCTGTTGCAGAAAATCGAGAAAGAGAAGTTGGAGAAGCTTGCTCACAAGGTATGATCATGCTACATACTTTTCTTTTGTTTTTGGTTGATTTGTTAGCGTGTGGGAGGTGATTACATCTAATAACTTACAAAAACTTTTAACATAATACATCTCACATTTTCAAATCAACTAAACCAATTTTACGTGTTGATTGTATTTGAGGACCTTTCTTTGATATGGTTGTGTAATATGCGTTTCCTGTTGGATATATTGGTTAACACTCAATACAGTAAATGTTCCAAAGTTCTGCCAACTCAGTGGAGTTTGTGCTTTGCTATTACAATGATTACCATAAAAGCTGTTGTTTGAAGGCTCTGCCAACTTACTTAGCCAAGTATCAGGTGAACCTATGTAGAAGCACAAACCTGTTTAGGTTTGAACATAGTTGCATTCTGAGCTTGCTAGACTAGGTCACCAGTTTCTATATCTTATAACCTACTTGTGGTGAATGTAAGCATTACGTATTTGTATTTTATTAGCTATAATACTCTCAACATATTTGATTTCCCTTCAAGTATTTTACAAAAATAGTAATAAGGGTTTCAAGTCAAATTTTCAAGGGGCTTTAATCACCTAGATATTGATATCATCACTGATTCATAGTCTTCCAGTTTTGCAAAGTTACGTGATTCCTGGTTCTTGTTTTCCACTTTTTATTTAGTTTGTTCGGGGTTGTTAAATCATGAGGCTTGTGTTTGATGGTGAAATGTTATCAGGGGCCTAAACCAGAAGAAAAACCACTGACAAGCGCAGGGGGGACGGCATCTGATGTTAAGTCAAGTGGCCCAGCCTCCTCAACATCTGGAGTATCAACTGACAAGTACAGAAACTATGCAGTTGTGGCTGGTACAATTACTGGCTTCAGTGCTATGGGTTGGTACCTTGCATCGAGGGAGAACAAGACAAAAGAAGTGCAGGACTAATGTTGATCTGCTTGGATATCGACCATGTGGTGGCAGAAATTTTTACTTCTAAATTTCCGGCTATCTTATGGTAGTCACAAAAGATAGATATACATTTGTATGAAACAGTGTCTGTCTTTTTGTCCATCTGTTATGCCAAATGGTTTATGAGAATTAGCTGGAGATGGGAGATTTCATCCACTGTTCCCTGAGAGTTGAAAGGTGTTTCTGTTTCTATCTGGTTACTACAGTGTTTGATAGAGAGAAATTTTTCTTGGTTTTAAGTTGTTAATGGGTTGATAACTTCCTTTATTCTCCTCCTCCTCCTTTCCTGTGGTTTTCTTAATTTTATTTTTGGGATGGGAAAAATTCTGATATGGTTGTTGATCTATTAAATCAGTTCTATTTAAGCGGAGAGGGCAGGCCATCTCTCAGAGGAACGTACTGGTTTATGCTTTTGGAATAGAGAGGGATGGGGGACTTGGAGCTTTGAGATCTAATGGCTTTTGTTTAAACCTCATTGCACAGAGAAACATGGAATACAGGTTAATGCAAAGATTATCCTTTCACCATCAGAGATCAGTGGCTGGAGTTTCCTGTTTTAGTCATCTCTTGGAGTTAGTTTCTTAGTTTATTGGCAAAGTTTTCCTTGTTGCTATGCAGACATAAAATGTCAGAATTATGTCTTTTATGCTGTGTTTAGAATCTGAATTTATCAAAGGGAAAGCAAAAGGAAAGGGAAAAGTGAGAAAAAAGAGAACAAAATGGAAAAGTATTTTTGTTCTCTTTTTCATCACCAAATCCATCATACACACACGGCCTTAGTGAACTCGAGAATGGTTGTACTATATATTTCATGTGTAGGAATACTTGAAAAGTGTTTTTGGTCTGGAAATTGTGCTTTATGTTGAGTACAAATAATTAACCTACTTAAAATGCTACTAGAGTAAGCAAACTTTTAGAGTTTTAATATTTGCATGTGTTTGGCCCGTTTACAAAGTTGAGTTTTATGGCCATGTCAAGGGACGTGTTGAAAGTATATATAGTTCATAAATAAAAATTTGTGATTATCCTTTCACAAGTTGAGATTGCTAGCTGGAATTTGCTGTTTTACTTATCTCTTGGAGTTGGTTTCTTAATTTATTGGCAAAGTTTTTCCTTGTTGCTATGCAGGCATAAAAATGTCCGAATCGTATGTCTTTTAGTGAACCCAAGAATGGTTGTACCATATATCATTTGTAGTAATACTTGAAAAGTGGCTTTGGTCTGGAAATTGTGCTTTTTGTTGAGTATAAATAATTAACCACTTAAAACGGCATTAGAGCAAGGAAACATTTAGAAGTCCCTGCTAGGTACCAGTCTCGGTTTCAATTTCAGTTTTGTTTTTTGTATTTTTGGAACCAAAAATTAGGAGAATACTCATTTTTCTTGCTCTCAAAAATAAAAAAGTAGGACCATCGAAAATACTATCATTTTCATTTTCGTATAAAAACAGTTTCAAAAACTCATAAAATACTTTTTTTAATGATTTTCAAAACTAGAGTGTTTTTTGAAAATTTTTTCAAAAAAAAGTTTCGAAACCTACTTACTAAACGCAGTTTTAATAGAAACAGTTTTGAAAACTAATCTACCAAACGTGATTTCATCAAATTTGAAAAAACAAAAATAAAAAATCAAAATCAAAGCTGTAAGCAAGGGAGCCTTAATACCTGCACGTTTTTGGTTCGCTTACAAAGTTGAGCACTATGGCCTCATGTTAAGGGAAGTATACATATATATATATATATAGTTCAGAAATAAAATCTTGCACCCACTATCTAAAATATTATCAATTGACCCCATCAAGGCATCAACCATATAAAAACAAAAAATTGCGCCACTATCTAAAATATTGACACAATGATCCAAGGAAAGTATGAACTCGAGAGTTCAGAAATAAAAAGAATAGAAAAACATTTTCCACTCTCCTAAGACGGATTTATTGTGAGGACATGTGGGGTAATTACCTTTTTCTAAACACTATTTATCACTGTTTAACCTCACCCATGACATGCATGATTTTAGTACATATAAAAAAATATTTTAGGTCGTATGATCAAAACACTTTTCAAGTAATACTAATTTTGTCAACAGGACAAATTACATATCTTTTATAGTTGTTCAATGTTTACATATGAGTGAATCTTCTAATTCAAGTATGTAGTAGATAAATTGTTTAATGGGAGGTAATTAATGAATTGACTTTTATTATACAATAATTGCATGTGAATTCTAAAAAATTTGAACAATTATTCCTTTTTTTTTTTTTTTTTTGTTGCTCATTTGCTTATGAAATTAGCATTCAATTTTACCATTTGTGACCAGGAGATAAGTAAATGAATAATTGTTAGGTAACACGTATTGAAATGACGTATTTGATATTAATAATAATGAGTTTATTATATTCTAATTCTAAAATATGAAACCTCATCAAGAGCTATTATAAATACAAATATGTGCGTATTTTTAGTCAAATATAATACTAACAATTTATTAAAAAAAATTGTTTATAATTTGAGAAGTAGCACTTAAATTTTTCCAAGACCCCATTAACAAAAATTTCTGGAGCTGCCACTCTAGTTGTGTTTATTTAATAAAATATCGCTTTGGTAGAAGAAAAAAAAAAGGAGTAATGTTCTAAAAAAGAAAAAAGGCAAATACAAGAATAATGTTTTACAAATAAAAAAATATACTTAAGTTGAATACCAAATGATATTGAATTTGTACCTATCTTCTTAAAACAAAGAACCGAGCATTGTAATTTTTAATTATAAAATTATTAATACATTTTGATAGGGAACTACAATTTTTCTAAAGAAGAAAATGATATTTTACTGCCTTTTTGATTTGACTTTTGACTTTGAAAAATCAAAACCTAGATAAACAATGTAGAAGAAAGATAATCCAAACTAGTCCTAAGCCTTTGATAATAGTAATTTTTGAAATTAATATAGCAACAAGAGTGATTTTAACTTAATTTAGCAATTCAAGAAAAAGTACTATTACTAATAGTATTATTAAATAAAGCACTATTAGCCAGACATTGAGCCTTCTATCATGTGTTTTTTCATAGAGAAAAAAGCGCTTGCTATACAATAAATAAATAAATAAATAAAATACAAGATATAAAGTGAATTTTAAAGATTGTATTTATAAAATGTTCAGAAAAAAATTGTATTTATATAACATTACTCATCACTATCTAGCTAGGGCCTAGGAACATAAGCTCCTATAATGAAAAATCTAAAACGCAAAAAATGAAAGTAGTAAAAAGAAAAAAAAAATTGCAATAAACTCCTATCATTCTAACTTCTAGTCAAGCACACAACCTCACAAATAAACTCATGAGAGCATCTCCAACATTATTGGGCAAAATAATTAGTCAAAATATATTAAAATATTATAATCTCGATTTTAATTAATCACTTTTCCATACATTGTTCAACAGTACAATCAATTTTAGATAACTTCTTCGTAAACTGCTCTTTTCTTTTTAACAAACACTTCAGGACAAAAAGTAAAGGGGGAGTGAGATTGGAAAAAAGAAATTAATATTTTAACTTTAGGAAGTTGACAAATGACTCTCTCGTTTAGAGAGTCAGACTAAGACTCCGTTTGGTAAATCTTAAATTTAGTTTTTTTTTTATTTTTTATTCCTGTAAGCTAAGATAAGTAAAAAAATAAAAAAGTTAAAAAAATCTAATTTTTTCACTTATAAGCCAAATAAACCAAGTAGAAAAAGTTTTAAAAAAATTATATCAAAATGGACCCTAAGTCCAGTCATTTTAGTCCATAGAATAACTTGTCTGTTGGAGATGAATTTTAAAGATTTGACTAGCTAAAATAGTTAACAAACTAATTTTAAGATAGTTGACCTCGTATTTTGTGGCGAGAGACCAATACAAACATTACACTAGTCACAAAAAAAAAGTATATAGATATATATATGTAAGTAAGATTTTTGAAAAGGCCTGAGCAATTGCTCGAACTAATATCAAATAGTATCAGCTTGCTGTAAGGAGACAGAGAAGTTAGAATGAATTGACTCTCTTTGGGCCTATCGTCTTAATCGAGAATGAAATGAATAATGACAGTGTATGTGTGAAATCAATTGTTCATACCTTACTTTTTGGAGCTTCGGTATTTATAGTATAATCGATAGAGTGTTAACCCTTGTGCTTACTTTATGGTCATCATGACTCCATCTCGTAGACCACATCATTCGTCACCGACTGATCGGACATGGATCTAGCTTTACTGCCGTGCTAGAATCCGGCTGATTGGACGTGAGCGTGGACGTCACGTGGTGAGTCGCTCTTGCATTAAATGAGGGTCATCTCTGCATTAAATGCTGAGATCAGAGCATTAAATGCTCTAATTATCCTTGTGGGTTGGGCTTGCCATTTTTTTGGCTTGGGCCCAGGTTGGCACGAGGTCGACAATGCGGGCCTAGCCACATTGTTGATTATTTGGGTTGACCCGTAGCCCAACTTCATTTACTTAATTTTATTGGGCCTGACTGGGTAGACTGGGCCAAAATTCTTTGACTTACAATTGCCCCCAGCCCTTGTGCCCTTTTTGGCTCCTCGAAGGGCTAAGGGCTGCATCGAGTCTATATGACGCTCCTTCAGGTGTGCTACCATTTCGGCGGTTATTTGGCCACGTGGACAGCATGGATTTAAAGTCGTAGTGATGAGATGCCGAGGCATTGATGGCTGATGCGACGGTCCGCTGTTCTGACATGATTGCTATCGTTTCGTGCGAATGAACCGATGGCATGGGCGAGTATAAAAGGGAGGGTTCCTTTTTTGGTGACTAGCACTTGTTTACTTCATTTTCTTGTTTGAGAGCAGCCCTCGCTAACCCCCTCTACTGTAAGTCTTCTCTGTGCCCATCTTTCTTTTGTAAGATTTTTCCTTTCAACGGTTGTCCCTTGATGGTAACACGTTTGAGAAAAATGGT
Organism: Euryodendron excelsum; assembly: GCA_033060915.1. Lineage (NCBI taxonomy): Eukaryota > Viridiplantae > Streptophyta > Magnoliopsida > Ericales > Pentaphylacaceae > Euryodendron > Euryodendron excelsum. The sequence goes on along the minus strand of CM065380.1, from coordinate 22,825,715 downwards.
AAACAATTCGGCGGCGATTACTGCCTTTAAGGCTAGATATGAGATCCCTGATCAAATTGGCCTGGAGTTGGTAGAGTCCAACGACTTTTGTATGGAAGAGACCGAGAAGGGGATGCCTTTCCCGGTTGTCGCCATCGTTGATGGAGGTCTTAGCTTTCCCTTGCATCACCTCCTTCAAAAGTTCGTTGTCCGCTGTAAGGTAGCACCCTCTCAACTCTCATCAAACGTATATAGAATAGTTTTTGGGATGCTCGAGCTTAATCGGTGCCTGGGTGTGAACTTGAGGCTTGCCGAACTTGACTACTGCTATATACTTTGTAAAGTAGGGGGTAAGAGTTCAAAAGTGTATCTCCGGGCCATTGATAACAGTAGGGAGATAGTAAAGTGTCTACCGTCCTCTGAGAAGGGCGTAGATGATGTTAGGATTTAGGTATCTGGCTCTTGGGAGTTTGGCGACCTTTATTTGGGTGAAAGACCGGCGGGGCGATGCCCTAGATTTCCTTAGGAAATAGGTTCGATGTAGACTTATAATTAATTTTCTCCATCTGTCTTATTATGTTTCTAACCTCGTCTTTGTTGTTCTTGCAGTTACGAAAAAGAGAACGAGAGACGTCACCTAGGGAGTCAACTTTGCCGATCTAAAGAATGTCTTGGACTTTTGTGGGCAGGGCAAGTTGAGAGACGTCGCGTGAACTCCCCATATCCTGCTGAAGTACCAGCTACACTATTTGTTGTTTATTGCAAAAATGGGGGTCTTGCTGAGCGTTCTTGCGAAATTGGAAGAGGAGTGTGCGAAGGGGGATTTTGAAGAGATCCCTGTTAATGTTGCCATCGAAAGGGTATATGCTACCAGGCAAGTGACCGTCGCTGCTCCGCCTTCATCTGATTCTGTTGCCGAGGAGCAGTAGCTTTACAAACTTCGCTCTAGTTTGAACAGCTTAACATCAACATCAGAGCCCTTAACCGTTCTTGACCGTCGAGTTAGGCTAAGCCAGAAGGATCAGAGGGCAACCCCATCACCTAACAAAGACAACGAGATGAATCTAAAGGAGATGATGTATGTTGCAGTGGGGAAACCACTAAAAAAGGCTGCCACAGTTGTTGCCGATCTTTCGGTCATTGATTTGGAGACTTCCTCGGTCGAGGATGTCTCGCATCTGCTGAAGAAGCTGAGTACTCGGCTGCAGAAGAAGAAGGCCTCCGAGGCAGCCACCCAACAGTTAGCTTTAAAGAAAATGAAGGTCGGCTCCAAAGGCGTTGTTGAAGATCCAGCTGATGCCGAGCCGGTGACCATCATTCCGAACATTCTCGGTCGGGGCATAACGATGGCTGACTCCATAATCAATCAAGCCGAGGTGGCATTGGGTGTTATCCAGAGCACCATGTCGAAGAAGGACGTCTTGAAGCTGGGAAGTGCCAACAATCTAAATGTCTTTATGGGTGCCTTCCATGACTCTCTTTTGGTAATCAATTCTTTCTTATCACCTTAACTCTATTCTTGTTTCCTTTGGCTTCTCATTCTAACACGTAGTCTTATTTTGTAAGGCTGCCTTAACTCTCCAGAGGTGATAAGCTGCTTCCAGTCTCTTGCCAAACAACACTAGTAGTTGGTCGAGGAGCATGCTGGTTTAAAGAAAGAGTGGCTTGACACCAGTAAGGAGAGGCTACTACTGAAAAAGAAGGCAGAAGAAGCCATGACAGAGTTAAAGATGGTCACTGCCGACTTTGAGAAGAGGGATAAGGAGGCCAACGCTTTACTAGGAAAGAATGAAGTATAGTCTGTGGAACTGTACAAGGCCAAAGCCGAGATCGAAGCACTACAAGCTGAGGTGGCCAAGTTGAAGGCAGAGGAGGAGCTGATCATGCAAAAGGGTGCTGATCGGGCGGCCAAGGATCTTGCTATACAGATGACGTACCTGAGCTGGACAATCTTTCGAGAGGGTTGGAATGATGCCCTTCTATTCACCAAGGTGGAGAAGTCCTTTGACGTTTAGAAGCTATACCCTAACTATTTCGACACGATAGAGGACGGCTCTATTGATCCTAAAAAGGTGGTTGCCAATGCTGAACATAAGAGAAAGCTCGCTCAAGAAGCCGCTGCTGAAGAGGCCAAATCTGCTGCCGAACTGCCAAAGGTCACAAACGAAGCTCTTGGAGACAAATCAGTTGAGCCCTTTGAGAAGTCAGTGGAGACCATCCCTGACAATTAGTTTTTTATCCTATTTTCTTTTTTGTTTTGCTTCATGTAATCAACGCTTCAAATTAATGTAAGTCTTTTTTAATATACTAATTCTGCCTTAAATTTTGCCATTTTATCTTTGTTTATAAACTTGCCGATTTGCATGAGTTAGGTAGAACCAAGCTCGAATTTTGGTTTGTGTTTGCGTATAAAGTTCTGGCCTGCCCTACTTCGGTAGGACTAATCCTGGGCGTTTAATTTGATCTTTGTTTTAAAGTTTTGGCCTTCATTGGCCGACCTGTTCCACATGATCAAGTGTTTAAACTCAATTTTCGTGACCTTCATTGGCTAACTTGTTTGACAGGACCAAGTGTTTAAACTCAGTTTTTGTGACTTTCATTGCCCGACCTGTCTAACTTCGATAAGACTAAGTTTTTACACTTACTTTTTGTGACCTTCATTGGCCGACTTGTCCAACTTGGACAGGACCAAGTTTTTACACTTGGTTTTTATTTTTGTATTCCTTTAGTGATTTGTATTTTAGAGTAGCATTAGACGAATAAATTTGTTTGAACGACTTTCAAGTTTGTTGATCATATGAAGCTTTGGAAAGACCGAAAATTGCTGAGTAGTTACATCATATGGGATTCAATTCTACTAATAAAATTTCTTCAGGTTGTTCGCGTTCCAAGGTCGGGGTAGCTGTCTCCCATCTTCGACAGTTTCCAATCGATATGCCCCTACGCCGACTTGATACGCCACTCTGTAGGGACCTTCCCAGTTGGGGCCAAACTTTCCATCCATTGGATTCTTTGTTGCCCCTAATACTTTCTGTAGTACTAAGTCTCCTGGTACAAAGGCTCTTGGCTGAACCCGTTTGTTGTTGGAACGACTCAACTGTTGATGATATTTAGTGAGTTTAATCAGGGTAGTCTCTCTATTTTCTTCTGCAAGATCAAGGTTTCTGACCAAAGTCTGGTCATTAAGTCCAGTGTTAATTACCGTTGATCTGATTGTCGGTAGTCCTACCTGCAAGGGTATTACTGCCTCCACCATATAAGCCAAAGAAAAGTGTGTTTCTCCAGTAGACCTCCTCGGGGTAGTTTTATAGGACCATAGGACGCTGGGCAGTTCTTCCACCCATCTTCCTTTAGCCTTTTCAAGTCGTTTCTTAATCCTGTTCAGTATAGTTTTGTTTAAAATTTTGGCTTGCCTATTGCACTGCGGATAAGCCAGTGTTAAATAGTAGTTTCTGATTTCGAGCTCGTTGCAGAATGATCTAAACATGTTGCCATCAAATTGAGTACTGTTGTTCGAGACAAGTGCCTGAGGTATGCTGAACCTTGTTACTATATTTCTTCATGCGAATCTTTTGGCATCAATTTTCTGATGGTTGACGGAGGCTCTGCCTCCACCTACTTGGTGAAGTGATCTGTTGCCACAATAAGAAGCCTCCTATTGCCTGGAGCTCAGGGCAAAGGCCTGACTATGTCCAGTCTCCATTGGGCAAAAGGCCAAGGGCTAGTTATAGTTGTGAGGTCCTCAGCGGGCTGATGTATAATTGGAGAGAACTTTTGACATTTTTCACATCTTAACACGTATTGGGCTGCATCATTTTGCATATAGGGCCACTAATACCCCTGCAAGATAGCTCGGTGGGCCAACGAATTTTCGTCAACGTGACTTCCACAGATCCCTTCATGAATTTCAAACAGGATTCCTTTCATTTTGTCCAGGTAGACACAGTGCAAGTAGGGACCTGTGAAAGACCTTCTGTAGAGTTCATTGGTTAGCAATAGCCAGTATCTGAGGGCTTTGTGTTTGACCTATCTGGCTTCTTTCTTGTCCTTCGGCAGCTTGTCAAGTTAGGAGATAATTGGGTCCATCCATGATGGTCCCAACTGTTCTATAGCTAGAGCCTACTCCTCTTTATGAAATATGCTCGGTGTAGCTAAGGTCTCCACATGGATTGTTCTATTTGATCCTAATTTTAGAGTTGTTGCCAGTGTCGCCAAGGCATCAACATGAGCATTGCTATCGCGGTTAATCTGCTGGAGTTTGTACTTGCCGAACTTGGCTAGCAATTCCTTTACTTTTGCCAGGTACTGCATCATTCTATCATTTTTTACCACATATTCTCTTGTGATCTAATTAACCACTAGTTGGGAGTCTGAATAGATAATGATCTTGGTAATCTTTAGTTCAATGGCTTGGCGCAATCTAGTGAGAAGGGTCTCGTATTCTGATACATTGTTTGAGGCAGTGAACTCGAGTTTGATAGCCTATTCTATTGCGAAACTGTCTGGGGTGATAAGAACTATGCCCGATCTTGCCCCTTGTCATTTGACGCTCCGTCGATGAAGAGTTTTCAATGATCAACATTTTTTCAAAGGTCCAGGGAGAGGTCATTGTTTTGTTGAGTAGAGGGTGTTGTCGGGTCATTCTCTGGTGGCAATTCAACAGATGTCAAATTCTCCCAGCTCAACGACCCACTTTGCCAGTCTATCGGAGAAGTCGACCCGTCTAAGGAGTGGTTTTAGCTGATGGTCAGTGAGGACGTTGATGGTATGGGCTCTGAAGTAGTGCACCAATTTGCGAGATGCCACCACTAGAGCAAGTGCCAATTTTTCTAGTGGTAGGTACCTACGTTTTGCCCCCAAGAGTGTTTTGCTGATATAATAGACCGGTCTCTATTGCTGATCCTGTTGCCAGAGTAGTATGGCACTAACAGCGTGCTCCGATACTACCAGGTAGAGAAAGAGCTCCTTATGCTTGAGTGGGCTGGAAAGTAGGGGTGGCTTCTTTAAATCGGCAAGGGCTTGATCACACTCTGGAGTCCAGCTGAATCGCTCTTGTTTCTTAAGAAGATGGAAGAATGGTCAGCACTTATCTGAGGATCGGTTGATGAATCTGTTGAGTGCTGCTGCCATACCAATCAACTTCTGCACTTCCTTGGTGTTATTTGGGGCTTGAACGCTGTGGATAGCACTAATCTGCCATGGATCTACTTTAATTCCCTGATATGTAATCAAGAACCCCAAAATTTCCTCAAGCTAACTCCAAACACGCATTTGGAGGCATTTAGCCTCATTTTATACTGCTTTAGGATGCCAAACACTTCTCTCAGATTTTTCAAATTAGAGCTGTTGATTTGCTTTTAACCACCATATCGTTAATATACACCTCCATAGTGTTGCCGATATAGTCCTTGAACATTTTGGTAACCAGTCACTGGTAGGTGGCCTCGGCATTCTTCAGACCAAAGGGAATAACCTTGTAGCAGAAGATACCCCTTGGAGTGATGAAAGCGGTCTTTTCCTGATCATCTTTATGGAGTGGGATCTGGTAATACCCGCGATAAGCATCTAAGAAGCTCATCTTGTCGAAACCAACTGTTGCATTTACGAGCTGGTCAATCTTAGAAAGAGAGGAAGGGTCCTTGGGGCATGCCTTTTTTAGATCGGTGAAGTTGACACAGACCCTCCACTTGCCCTCCTTTTTCTTTACCACCACGGTGTTTGAAAGTTAGCTTGGGTAGTGGACTTCCCGAATTGCTCCAGCATTAAGGAGCTTTTCGGTTTCTTCTATAACAACATCTACATGTTGTGTCGTCGCCCTCCTTCCTTTTTGAACCACAGGTCAACACTGTGGGTCAACATTCAATCGGTGGTAGGTGACCTCGGTGTTTATCCCTGGCATATCGTAAGGAGTCCAGGCGAACACCTCAAGGTGACTTGCTAGCAGCTCAATTAGGGAGTTCTCTTCAGCTATGGACAAGGATGTGCCGATGACAAAATACTTCTCACTTTGCCGATCGATGTAGATTTTTTTCAATTCTTGAATGACTTTATTTTTCGAAGTCTGCCCTACATCGTCAATAGTAGGCGTATCCTCGTGAAGTTCCATCATTTGCACCTTATCAGCTTTCACCTTCATGGTGCATGCCGTCAAAAAACACTGTTTGGCAGTTATTTGGTCTCCTCTTATCTCTCCCACTTGTCCGGGGATCAGGAATTGGATCAGCTGATGGTAGGAGGATGGAATAGCCTTCATGAGGTGCAACCATGTTCATCCCATGATTGCATTATAGGGGGAAGGCATATTGACCACCAGGAACTCTGTTTGCAACGTAATCCCTCTGGCAATCAAAAGAATTGTCATCTTCCCTAGAGGCCAAACTAGGTCTGCACTGAACCCGACTAACGGGTTGAGAGATGGTTGGAGATCAAACTCTTTCAACTCTAATTTTTTAAAGAGGCTGTAGTATATGACTTCGGAGGAACTCCTTTGGTTAAAGAGCGACCTTCTAACGTCGCAACCCACCACTCTCAATGTCACAACCAAGGCATTATTATAGGGGGTCTGTACCCCCACTAGGTCTTCATTAATGAAAGTTATGGCGGCAGCATTACTGGCGACCTTAACCTTTTTGGATGGAGGTCTTATCTGTATTACCTCCCTCAAGTGCGCAGCCTTCTGTATCTCAGCCCGGTATCGATGCGGGTCAGAGGTGTCTGATTCAATCGAACCATGCAACCCATTAATTACTCGAACCGGTCTCGCTTCATTCTCCCTCTGTGGAACAGCTTCCTGCCTTGGTTGCTCAGCCTCCTATTTCGATTTTTCCCGATCAATATACTGGTCGAAATGACCAGTTTTGGCTAAATCTTCCAAGTGGCTCTTGAGATACCGACACCGCTCTGTCTGATGCCCCTTCTCTCAATAATAAGAGTAAAACTTCTTCTGGTCTCAGGATATAGGGTCTTCTCCCACCTTCGGGGGCCATTTGAAAAAGGGCTTTTCGCGAATTTGGGGCAAGATTTTGTAAATGGGATCCTTAAAGACAGTATAGACCCATTCATTTGCCTTCTTGCCTCAATTGTTGTTGTCTTCTCATAAAGGCTTTTTGGCATCTCTTCTATTCACCTTTTCAGCAACAATGCTGATCTTCTCTAAAATTGGCTGGGGTACATCTTCTTCCAATCGGGTGTATAGCTCGATTTTAGACATTAACTCCTACAAGGTGAGAGCCGGTTTCTTCATTAAGGATTGCCGCAAACGGTACTCCTTGGGCAAGCCAATCTTGAATCGGGTTACAGCCAGCTGCTCGCTGCACTCGTCAATTTCATTGTAGGCCTCCCAATAGTGCCTTACGTATGCCCATAATCCTCTCCCTCGTTCATCCGTAAGGTAAATAAGAAAGCAACCTCCTTGGGTTGCATACTATTGGCTATGAAGCGAGCAGTGAAGAGCTTGACATGCTACCTCCAGTTTGACACCGACCTGATGGTAACCTGTCGAACCATCGTAGGGCCATGTCCCCCAAGCTAGATGGAAAAATTCAGCACATGAGGGACTAGTCTCCACTATGCAGCGCCATTATTTGCTTATAATGCCGAACATGCCTAACTGAATCAGCCTTTCCATTATAGGGTGTGAACTTTGGTGGTGCAAATTTTCGTGGAGGTTGGCGGAACTCAATCTCCTCTATGAATGGCGTGGATGTAATTTGGTCTAGGGCCCTGTTGATCATGTCCTGGGTAGTGCATCCTTTGGGGTGTTGCTTTTTATCACCCAGCTTTTCATTGAGCCACTTTTCCCAGTTTTTCTGTTACTGACCAGCTTCTGCCCGATCCTTGTTCTGTGGCGTCTGGCTCCTCCTACGGTGCCAATCTTCTCACCTTTCGCCGCAGCGTCCAGTGCTAGAGGTGTTACTTCCTCTCACTTGTGCCGAGGGTGTGTCTCTGCTTCTAGAGTCCCGACACCATGTAATCTTTCCATGGCCCGGGGATCCTTCTTTGACGCACTCATCTCTTCTAGAGATTGCCTCCCTCATAGCCCAAACTTGAGAGGTGAAGTAGGTAATCTCTTCGTTGCGCTTCCGAAGCTCCCGCTCAGCAGAACGGAGCGTATGGCTATTGGGGACACGACCACTGGAAGGCGAAGGGGCAAGGTCTTGGTGGTGGCTTTTGCAAAGGTTTGGCTCCTTACATAGTCTGGGTCTCTCCACAACTCGCCTTGTTTTTCCTGGTGGTTCCCAGTAGGGGACCGAATTTCCAGCCTCTTTATTTGACCTCGGTGGCGATCTATCGGGGTAGAACGGCAGTCTGTTGAATTGGTATGGTCTTGGCTGGAGGAAGTCTCACTTCTTTGCTCAATGGGGTCTACTCCTCTTCCTCTTTGGACGTTGGTACTCATGGTTATCTTAACCTTTTCACAGACGACCCTAATTGTAAGTAGAATTTTTGGGAATGCTTGGACGATTGCTCGAATCAATATCAAAGAGCACAAGCTTGCTGCAAAGAAACAGAGAAGTTAGAATGGGTTGACCCTCTTTGGGCCAATCACACTCTAATGATCAAGTTAGCAATCTTAATTGAGAATGAAATGAATAAAGGCAGTGTATACGTGAAATCAACTGTTCATACCTTGCTTCTTGGGGCTTCGGTATTTATAGTGTAATCGATAAAGTGTTAACCCTTGTGCCTACTTTAGGGTCATCATGACCTATCTCGTAGACCACATCATTCGTCGTCGACTGATCGGACATGGGTCCAGCTTCAGAATTTGGCTGATCAGATGTGAACGTGGACTTCTCATGGTGGGCCGCTCTTGCATTAAATGCGGGTCAGCTCCCTATTAGATGTTGAGATCAGAGCATTAAATGCTCTGATTATCCTTGTGAGGTGGGCTTGTGGTCTTTCGGCTTGGGCCCAGGTCGGCATAAGATCGACAATGCAAGTCTAGCCGCATTGTTGATTATTGGGGCTGACCCGTAGCCTAGTTTCATTTACTTAATTTTTATTAGACTTGACCAGTCGGACTGGGCTGGAATTCTTTGACCCACAATATCTATCTACTATAATAAAAATGAGTGTTCATCCAATTTTCTTTGTTGATAAAAGTATGCAGATGTTCTTTTTGTAAATTCCCACCAACTATTTTAGATAAGAAAAGTACGCAATCCCTTTGCTGGCTAACCCATTACTTCCTCAACTAGGAAGAAATATAATAAAGAAACTGACAAAAAGAAGACATTGGAAGAAAGGAGAAACACTGGAGTTTTCTTTTGTGTTGCAATAAAATGTTGAACAAATCTCGAGATTATGTTCAAACAGAATTGTATAGTGAAAACAAAGAAGACAGAAAGCATACAAAAAGGAAAAGTTACACAATAAGAAGAAAGTTAATGCAATAAAACGTAGGAAAAATAATAAAGATAGGGAAACAACCAAAAAAAAAAACGAAAAGAAAAGAAAAGAACCATGGCTAATCCATTTCTTCTTTAAGTAGGAAGAAATATAATAAATAAAATAAAGAAAAGAAGAAACTGGAATAAAGGAGAAGACATTGGATTTTGCTTCCGTGCTGCAATAGAACTTTGAACAAATCCAATCACAAGATTGTATTCAGACAAGATTGCATAGGATTAGATGCATCTATAAATACCCTTTCAGGCATAGGCGTACTCGGAGAACACTCGAATGCTTTTGTTATCGCCTACAAATCGAATATCACCTGATGAAGAAAGAAAAGAAGAGAAATAAAAAAGACAGAGTGACTTAAGAAGGTAAGAATAAGAACAAAAATAACGAGAAAAGAATAGCTGAAGAGAGAAAAGGGGATATAGATAAGAAGTCAAGAGAGGAAGTGCACACCAAATCAAATACATACAACGAACGCCAATTCATCACATAAGAAATTATTCAACGCCCTGGTGCAACACAGAATCTCCGGTATCTTCTCACTAACTGATGAAGAGACGGTTGAGGAAGACAATCAACCTGACCGACACGCTCTTCACCCTTTTCTTTCAAATCTTCTGTCTTCCTTTCCTCTTCTATGCAAATGAGTTATTATTAGAGTCAAAAACTCCAATTCATCTATGATGTTTAAAAATTCTCATAATTTTCTCTCTATCTTGTCTTCTTTTTCTTCTTCCTTCATCAAATCACTCTTCCCCTTTATTCTTTCTAATCTAACCACCAAACTCTCTCTCTCTCTCTCTCTCTCTCTCTCTCTCTCTTTTCTCCTTTTATTATTTTGTTTTTTCTTTTTTTTTTTGTCAACATTCAAATCCCACACATATTTACTCTATTTATCATATCGAGGTAACTATGGCAGTTTGAGTACAACTTTTTTCAACTTTTTTTATTATTTTATTTTTTTGGCATAAGTCAAAAGAGCTAGATTTTTTTTAACTTTTTTGCTTATAACATGATAAGATAAGCAGAAAAGCAAAAAAATTAAAATATTTTTAAAATCTTGACTTTTTGACTTATAAATAAAACAAAATCCAGTTAAAAAAAAATTTTAAAAATCCCAAACAAACGGGCCTTTAGTCTATGTACTTGACATTGTGTCAAATAAAAGTGATAGGCACCTCCGAAGTACGTGCTAAATCACTAGTATATATATACTAGTAGAAGGGGCCCGTGCCTTCAAAGAAGATCATTTTATAAAATATTTTTAGAAATGTTGAATACATATTGTCAAAGAATATCATATCCCATATGCATTGTGATTTATAGTTTCAAATAATTTCAAGATTTCCAAAATCTCTTGATTATTATTGAACATACATTAATTTACCATACTGGTAGAAGGATTACTGAACTTAGTGGGAACTTGCTGAACATGTACATATAGAAGGCAACTGCTACATGTATTATGTTCTTCTCATTTTTTTTCTTCTCTCATAAAAGTTCACCTGCATTACTTCAAAGGTAACCATTTCAAATCAGCATTTAAAAGGATGCACCTTCAGTTATGTGTTCAACATGTTATACTAATAATTAAGCTTTTGTAAAAAGACAAATCCGCATGATGTAGCTACAGAGGGCATTGTCTTAGAAGGTTGTTATGATGTGATCCATATCTAATTCTTCATGGTAGAGGATTGCTTTGTTGAAGCCCAAGCACTGTTTATTAATAAGATCAAAGAAGAGTCAAGTTGCTTTGGCTTGGCAAGACTTTTAATCTTATCACATGATGCATCCATTGAAGAAGAGTCCAAGGCATGCAAAATAAGAACTTGCAGTGCAAAATACTTTGAAAGAAATGCTCTTTCTAGTTGAAGTAGATCTAATAAAAGGTTTTGAAAGATATGAGCACAATCTAGTGTCAATTAGAAAGATGAAATTCCAAGATATGAAAAAAATAGCTAATGCATTAAGTATTTCATCTGCGCAAAGTCAAAACTGACTATAAGGCCCATGACCTGCAAGAGTCCAAATGCGTTAGGTTGATCAGCAATCTATCACACTTGAGAGTTTCCATTTGTATTTGATTTGCATTGCTAATGGCTTTGAAATTTAGATATCTTGCTGGCAAAGGGCCAGTGGAATTCCAAGATATTTCGAAGGAGTCTAACATGCTGAGAATGCTGAAGCCTTGCAAGCATTGTGGAATATCACCACTCAAGTTATTATGAGACAAATCAAGAATCATAAGGTTAATAAAATTGCATATAGATGAAGGAATTTCTCATGTGAGTTCATTGTGTGACATGAAATGAAAATTCGTGAGTGGTGGAAATAGGAGTAGTCCTTGAAGATAGTTATGAGAAAGATCTAAAAAAAAATTGAACTCTCCTGAACCCATTTTGAAATATGGTCATGTATGTTGTTATTGGAAAGATCTAGTTGTTCGAGACTCTCTGAGGGTCTTGAAAATTTGGGAACTTAGTTATGCTGCAAGAAGACTAATTCAATTGTAGAAGGTTGGGCAAGGGAGTAGAGTTTTTATTGCTAGATATGGTTATTGATAATAAGTGGCTCTAATTGAAAGCTGAGACAGATTATTTGTTCCTGAAAGTTACCATTGTGATTGAGCTATTACTTGAAACATTCTTAATAAGAAAGTCACCATTGCTACTATTCGAAAAGGCAGAATTATATTAATTCTAGTAGAGGAAGCTTCTAAATTCAAAAATCAATTAAAAACATAGAAAAGGGGGAGGAAACAAAAAACCACCACCACCCAAAGCGCTGATTTACCTTGTAATGGTTGAAAATGCCCCAAGAACCTGCTCAGATATTAAGCCAAGTGCACATTCCAAATTAAGTGCAAAAAATTACAATGAATACCCAACAGCTGATGATGGAACAAAAATAATGGTTGACCAAAGAAACGCAGTTTTTGAATGGGTAAATGCTACAACTTGATCAAGCAAATTTAATTTTATATCGTATTTAATATTACATTTAAAAATTTTTCAAGAACAATATAGAGTTCGTCCTCCTTCCAATAGTGTTACAATAAGGTTAAACCCAGAAAAATAACTCTAAACTAAAAACATGAAACTAGTTGCCTATCATCATGTTGTGACAAATGGGAAAATAGAAATAATTGAGATCTAGTTATGAGGCTGGGGTAATATTGAAGACACAGGTGAAAGGTAGAAGGCACTACTTGATGGTGATGGATCTAGGGTCGGCCCAGTCAAAGATGGTAAGAAGGAGTAGCATCAATAACATTCATTGTATGTACGCCTCTCAGCGATGCAAACTAAAGAGAGAAGTAATTTTAAAGCATATGATGGATAAATGAGAGAATTGGCAAATATATTGCTACATTGGTACATATGAAAAAAGCAATATTAGCATTTCTATTAACTCGAGCAAGCTAGAGGATGTTACCTGGAGAAAGTCCATGTAAACACATGATAAAGATCATCACCCAACAACAGCAGCATACTCTCAACATCACTTTTCTTGGTACTCCATAAGTGTAAATCCAATTCATTAGATTATTATATAAAGATGAAAGAGGAAATAACTTTGAGAAAAAATCTATCCATTCACCTTTGAACAAAACCCAATTCATGAAGTTCCTTTGAATCAGTTCATGCCTGCTTCCCGTTATGTTCAAGTGACTGTAAGAACATGTTTACCAATCAAATTTAATACCGATTAATTAATGTAATCGAAAAGAGTAATGTCACCAGATGCATAACAATACAACTACATATTTTTTTTTTAACTTAATCGACCTATTAGTTATATTAAATTCAATATGTGCATGACAGTCATGTATGTGAAGAAAGTCGTCCGTAAATTAGTCCAATTTAAATCATGTAGATTTTTTCTTGTGCCATTCTTCATTAACCTCTACGGATAAAATGGTTTTTTTTTTTGCATTTTGAGTACTTTTTTGTGCAAGTAATATTATGCATTTTTTGACCATGGATAATACAGGATGTGACAGACAAGTGACAAATCATCCCTTAATATGCCTAAATAATTACAGGTATTTTAATAGGAAAAAATTATAAATAGTAGCATAATGGTCCAAGCACACACACAAACCCTTCCTTAAAGCATGAGCGATCACTTTATGTAGCATGTAGCTAATGTTACAGGCATAAATAGAAAGTACATAAAGAAGGCAGACAAAGTAGAAGTAGGACATAGATAAACATGAAAAAAGAAAAACAAAAGAAATCTGTTGAAATCCATCCTAAAGGGTAAAAAAACAAAAGAAATCTGTTGAAATCCATCCTAAAGGGTAAAAAACAAAAGAAATCTGTTGAAATCCATTCTAAAAAGTGAAAAAACACAACCACATAGGCAAAAGCAGCTAAGAGTGATCGTTTCAGGACCAAGAGAGAACAAATGATATTCAGATCTAAGAGAGAAACATAGAAATACATATATGAAACAGCATCAAAAAATGTAGAGAGAGAATATGTAGACCTTCTGAAGACTGTCCAACCATCACCATCAAACTTTGAATCAATACAGATTTTGTAAGCAACGAACAAAACAGAGAGAGAGAGAGAGAGAGAGAGAGAGAGAGAGAGAGAGAGAGAGAAGGTTCTTCATATCTCAGTGAAATTATACCTAAAGCTAATTTGGAAGTGTGAAATTATACCTAAAGCTAAACAAAGCTGTGGACAATTCGAATCAAACTGGACAAACGTGATACAAGAATAATAATGACAGAATACTTGTTGGTTTGAGGCGCTTCCGGTTTTTGTTATTGGGTATGTGTATTTTTTTTGTCTATTTTGGTGCTTTGTGTTGAATGGAAAAACTGGTAGCAGCTCAAATCAATAAGAATTTTATCATTTTTAATCTTGCATTATAGTATAAAATAACTGTCAATGGTGTGACAAGGCAATGAGTGATGAACTCATGAAGAGTTCATTAAATAAGATCTATTGTAATGATGATAGCTTTGGTGCTACGACCAAAGAGGTTGATTGTGATAGCATAAGTGTTTAAAATATGTCATCATTCTTATGGCATGCATACAATGAGTAGTTGGTAATTGTGGAGAATACAAGAATAGATGTGTGTTGACAGATTAATTTAAAGGTTTATTATTTTAAAGTTACTCTTGATGTATGCTATTTCATAGAATTCAATTCAGTATTTGAATTTGCAAAATTTGTAAATATTTTCATGTATTGGACATACAGGCAGTAATGACTATTACCAAGAGTTGAGCTATAAACAAAGTGACACTACATAGATCAATACTTTACCATTGGAACAAGGGAATGAGATAATTAAATGTGCACAAGACTGAGTTAAATAGCTCTCGACGTCCTAATAAAAATAAGTCTGTGTAAAGAATTCGACATCAAAATGTATTCCAGACGTTTTTGCATAAGCCATAGACATAATAAATAATACCTACAAATATAACTTTGGAATTAAATATCATGTACAAGCATTGCATCATATGACTGAAGAAAAAAAATACGTAATCGCATATATATAGAAACTAAGGAAAAGGACTATGTACCTTCAAAGAAATGCAACATATGCCCTCTTCGTAAACTTCATTTGTTGTGTTTTTTTCTCATTGTTGCTTTATATAATGTTTCATATGAAAATCAAAAGAGAGGTGAAATAATGAGATAAAATCCAAATGAATTCGTGCTTAGTTTAAACTACTTAAAAAATTGAGAAACTAAACCATACAGAATTATAAAAGTTAGATGATGTGACCACTTCAATCCCACTTTAATAGAAGCATCAATGCATTGTTTCATAATCAATTTGTCAACTCTTTGTTGTCAGTGAATCCTTCTTGTCTACTTTTGAAACTAACCCACAAGGCAAATGATGGAAAAGCTTTTCACAACTATATTTATAGTCATAGCGATAAAAATAACAGAAATAAAATTGCATCACATGGTAGCCAATTGAATCGTGAAGAATATTAGCACTCTTTGAACTTACAAAATAGATATATAGAAGAACTAAAAGTAAAGTGGATGCACAATATTTAAAGCAAGTGAAATCCTTAAATAACTAAAATTCATATTGCTTGCTTGTTTTTTTGTTTTCACAAGCACAGTTTTGTATGTGATGTAAATGTATCTAAATTGCAAAACTTCATAACAAAAATTAACTAAATACAACAAAATGGCTGATCAACTCATAGTAAGGAAAACAGAAACAGAACCAGTAATCTTCACCAATAGTAAGCAAAACATAGGAAATGGGTAGTCAATTGTAATCCAACCTCGAATCACCACAACAACAAATGAACTATGGAAGAATACAGAAAAGTCAAAGTACCAAGAAAGCTGAGAAAAAATACGCAAAAACCAAATGGAAGAAAATGAACCAGCAAGAAAAACACAAGATTAATCAACACATGGAGATGTTTGGACCCATGGATTCAGAAAAAGCAAAAGCTTAAAAAGTCAAATGGAGAGAATGACGAAGAGATGGGAGAATGAACAGAACAAATAGTAAAAGGAATGACGAAAGTTGCAAAAGAACATACCTCAACCCTAGCAAAGGCAAAGGAACTTGAACTGAACCACTGTTTCTGTCAATTAATAGGGAACCTCAAAGTGGCTCTATTTCATTATATTCCATCCATATCCCATTTCCATTCATTTAATAAACTATATAGATATTAGGCATGACGGGCATGAAACATTGGTAGCGCCTAATACTAACAAGAATTTTATCATTTTTAATCTTACAATATGAGGTCAAGCCTATTGGTAGGTATAGTGCATTTCATATGAAATAGCAAGACAATCATGGTTTGTGTGAAACAGCAATACAATCATGAACAAATATAGACTGCAGTATAAAAATGTGTGGCTCACTTTATTCAGAAGTTGGAACTGTGAACCTGTGATAGGAACTACATTATAGCAACAACATATAAGATCTGAAAAAGGCACAAGGAAGAGATAATACATAGGAAGTGATTTTTAGCAATCATGTTTGGTGATAAAGTTATTCATATTTTAGGTTCATGTTTAGATGAACAAGTTGAAGGTTTTACTTTTTAAAGGTTGCTTATCATACAGTGTAGGTGCAATAATAAAGGAATGAACTTGCTTATACAAAAGGTCTAAGTTTATAGAATCAGATGTAAGCTGGGGCAGTAAATTGGTAGGCTCAGCTATGAATTGGAAATGCAAAACATATCTTCATTTATCATGGTTGCAACAATGGTTGTCTATGAGAGATCAAATGGATAAATGTCCCATTGGGTCTCCAAGTTACCTTACCAATGAACATTTAGAAGTTTCATCCTGACATTTTGTTTCCAATATCAATTAACATCATTACCATAGTGACATGTGGAAATGTACCTAGGAACTTTTTGAGACAAAGCTATAATTGCAAGTTTAGATATTAGGGATGAGCAAAAACTGTAATGCTTTAAAGACATAAATCAGAACACAAATACATATCATGGGAGAAAACCACAGGTCTCATTACATGAAGGAGCTAAACCCTGAGTTTGAAAGACAAATAGGTTACAAAGTGAAGATATCAAGTGGAGCAAGTGACAATGAAGTGTTAAAATAGGACAGATCAAAGAGAGAAGAGAATTGTGTAAAATAGACACAATAAAGAGGTAATACAAAGCATATCAACAAAGGAGGGAATTGAAACAGATAAACTCAAAATAAAATGTAGCCTAAACATGAACAAGTATAGACTGGAATATAAAAATATGTGTCTTGCTTTATCAAGAAGTTGAAACTATGAACTTGTAACAGAAACTACATTATAGAGACAGTAGTTAAGATCTGAGAAAGGCACAAAGAAGAGATAATACATAGGAAGTCATTTTTAGTAGTCATATTTGGTGAGAAAATTATTCATATTAGGTTCATGTTTAAATGAACAAGTTCAAGGTTTAACATTTTAAAGGTTACTTATGCTGCATGGTAGGTGGAATAGTAAAGAAATGGATTGGCTTATATAAAAAGGCTAAGTTCATAGAATCAGATGTAAGTTGCGACAATAACTTGGCAGGTTCAGCTATGGATTGGAAGTACAAAACATAACTTCAATTATCATGGTTGCAACAATAGTTGCCTATGAGAGATGAAATAAATAGATCTCTCATTGGCCTTCCAAGTTACCCTACCAATGAATATTTAGAAGTTTCATTGTCACGTTTTGTTTCTAACAGCAATTAACATCATTGCCATAGTAGGGTGTAGAAATGTGGCTAGGAAGTTACTCAGACAAAGTTATAATTACAATTTTAGATCATTAGGGTTGAGTAAAAGCTGTAATATTTTAAAAACATAAATTAGAAGAGAAATACATACCATGGGAGAAAACCACAGATCTCATGCCATAAAGAAGCTAAAAGCTTACCTAATTCTTCACATTTCTCTTTCAAACGAACAACAAAACTTAGCAATCAAACAACAATCTCAATCCACCAAGTACGTTGAAACTAGTTAAGGAGAACAAAAAATAATAGAGTTACTCCTCCAAAATACCAAAACCCAAGACATGGAAAGACTGAGGCAGAGAAAATCGATTTTACATTAAAAACCCCAAAATCACCCTAAGAAGTTAACAACCGGAGCAAGCCACAATGAAGTGGCAAAGTTACTTCGGTGAAAGAGACAAACCCAAGACAAGCGACAAACAACCTAGACGCTATGTACGTAAAAAAGCTTGAAATACATAGCAGTGACAAAGACCATAGATCTCACCCCATAAAGAAGCTGAAAACTTCAAGTTGAAAGAGATACTAAATCAAAAGGCAGAGACAACGAAAACTCATAAAGAACCTAAAGCTCGGTAAACAACCTGATAGAGGAAGAAATTTTTACCTCTCCTGTGAACATTGAGCCCTGCGAAATGAGTGTGAAAGGCGACAAAGAGAAGAGATGAAACCCCAAGTTGAACAAGAAAGCAAATGACAGAGAGAAGATCTGAATCGGAAGAAGCCAAAGGAAGAGATAACATAGAGAGAGACGTGTAACGTATGGTGGTGGGTGGAAAAGACAGGGCAAACGTCTATCAGCTTCAGTAATTAGATGAGGTGGCACAAAATGGCTGAATGACACAAGAACCAATGCAAAAACAGAGCCGGCGTTGATGTTTATTTAGTTCCGAATCGGCCAAAAACCGAACAAGCATAAAGCCAAAACAAGCAAAGAGTGAAGAGGCAAAAATAAGAGAATCCGAAAATTGGGCACAAGAGCCAATGCAAAAACAGAGCTGGCATTGATGTTTATATAGTTCCGAATCGACCAAAAATCTAACAAGCGTAAAGCCAAAACAAGCAAAGAGTGAAGAGGCGAAAATAAGAGAATCTGAAAATTAGGATGTACTCATCATACTTATTAGATAGGTTGATAAAGTTATTCATATTTTAGGCTCATGTTTAGATGAATAAGTTGAAGGTTTTACTTTTTAAAGGCTGCTTATCATACGGTGCAAGTGCAATAGTAAAGGAATGGACTAGCTTATACAAAAAGTCTAAGTTTATAGAATCATATGTAAGCTGGGGCAGTAGCTTGGCAGGCTCAGCTATGAATTGGAAATACAAAACATATCTTCATTTATCATGGTTGCAACAATGGTTGTTTATGAGAGATCAAATGAATAAATGTCCCATTGGGTCTCTAAGTTACCTTACCAATGAATATTTAGAAGTTTTATTCTTACATTTTGTCTCTAACAACAATTAACATCATTGCCATAGTGGGATGTGGAATATAGGTAGGAACCTATTGAGACAAAGTTATAATTGCAAGTTTAGATCATTAGGGATGAGTAAAAACTGTAATGCTTTAAAGACATAAACCAGAACACAAATACATATCATGGGAGAAAACCACAGATCTCATTGCATGAAGAAGCTAAACCCTGAGTTTGAAAGAGAAACAGGTTATCAAGTGAAGATATCAAGTGGAGCAAGTGACAATGAAGTGTTAAAATAGGACAAATCAAAGAGAGAAGAGAATTATGCAAAATAGACATAATAAAGAGGTAATACAAAGCATATCAACAAAGGAGGGAATTGAAACAGATAAACTGAAAATAAAATGTAGTCTAAACATGAACAAGTATAGACTGGAATATGAAAATATGTGTCTTACTTTATCATGAGGCTGAAACTGTGAACTTGTGACAGAAACTACATTATAGAAACAGTAGATAAGATCTGAGAAAGGCACAAAGAAGAGATAATACATAGGAAGTCATTTTTAGTAATCATATTTGGTGAGAAAATTATTCATATTTTAGGTTCATGTTTAGATGAACAAGTTCGAGGTTCAACATTTTAAAAGTTGCTTATGATACATGGTAGGTGGAATAGCAAAGAAATGGACTGGCTTATATAAAAAGACTAAGTTCATAAAATCAGATGTAAGTTAGGACAATAACTTGGCAGGTTCAGCTATGAATTGGAAGTGCAAAATATATCTTCATTTATCATGGTTGCAACAATGGTTGCCTATGAGAGACGAAATAAATAGATCTCTCATTGGCCCTCCAAATTACCCTACCAATGAATATTTAGAAGTTTTATTGTCACGTTTTGTTTCCAACAGCAATTAACATCATTGCCATAGGAGGGAGTAGAAATGTGGCTAGGAAGCTACTCAGACAAAGTTATAATTGCAAGTTTAGATCATTAGGGTTGAGTAAAAGCTATAATGTTTTAAAAACATAAATCAGAAGAGAAATACATACCATGGGAGAAAACCTCAAATCTCATGCCATAAAGAAGCTAAAAGCTTGAGTTTGAAAGAGAAATGTGAAGAATCAGATAAGCTACTATGAAATGGCTGGATTGCAAAAGAACCAATGCAAAAGACAGCTAAGCAAAGATTACATATCTAGTTATTGCTGAATGGGCAAAATTGTAATAAGCAGAGAGAAATGGTACGAAAATTGTTTCAACACTGTGCAGTTCCACAGCTGCATGAACATGTCGTTCAGTAATAATAGAGGAACAAATGGGGTTTGTCAATTTGTAGGCTCAGGTATCATTTGGAGAAGCAAAAGATATCTACTTTTATCATGGTTGCAACAATGGTTGCCTATGAGAGCTATCAAATAGATAGACTTATTGACCCTCCAAGTTGCCCCACCAATGGTGGGTTAAAACATGGGTGCAAACCTTGGGAGACATAGATATAATTGTCAGTTTAGGCTGTTAAGCATGAATGGAGTTGATATGATTTAATGTCATATGGAAATAAATTAGGAAAGAAGTAATAAAAATAGTACTGCAGAAGCATAAATAAAAGCAAGAAATAAATTTCTAATATCGTATATTGTTTTTTGAATATTTGTTGCACAGCTTTGGCTTGTCATAGACTTCAAGTTTGATCAGTTTTTATTGTAGCCTAATGCAGACATGAAGTATGTCCAAGTAATCAATTTGGCTTCCGTTGTTTGAATAGGGCACCTAATTTTGTGCAAGAGAGAGCAATATCATGCAAGTGTTAAGAAGTAGCATAAGAAGACATAACATACTACAAAGCTGGAACCTACTGATGTTTCAGGCTTTTCAAAGCATACATATAGTACAAAATGAGTTTTTTTTTGTGGTTTCTTGAATTTTTGAGTTCGTATATTACATTTTTTTGTTAATAGTTACATTTCAAAAAGTAAGCAAAAGAAAGCTTCCCATATTAAACAGCAAACCTGAGCAAGAGGAGTATGTTTCGACGTAGGAAACATATTAGTTTTGTTTGCATGCTAATATATATGTCATAAGATGACATATGGAAGCTTAACATAGCATATGGCTTGGGATATCATAATACAAAAACATCAGTGTCTTGTTAAGGTACAAGCCTTTTTAGGTTGAGATTACTTATAGTTAGATATATGTACATAGATATATGTCATGGTTAAAGTGTGTTAGTCCATAGGCTGCGAAGAAGCAGCCATGGAGATTTGTGGGAGCTTATCATGGACTAATACAATATTGAACTTTTGCTACATTTCGTCACGAGCTTCAAACTGGTAGGTCTTGAGGAGAACAAATTGTTTTACTGTAGTTGAAAGATCTTTGAACATGTGGACATCAATGAATCCATCCTATCCAAGAATAGTAGAGTATGTCACTGCATTATTATTAATAGTTAAGATTAGGAGGTAATTCATAACAATTTAAAGGCTAAAACCTCATTTGTTTTCTTCATTAATTCAGTGGCAGTAAAAGGAAAGAGTTTTTCAGCATTCTTCCCAAATAGAGTGGCTACAATGATTCTAGATTCATCTTTAAGTTGGACTTCAAAGCGGCATCTATAATAAATAGAAATCGATTTTTGTTTGTTTAAATTAAATTTTAGAAAGGATGATTTAAAATAGTCATTTACAGCCAGAGGTTTGATGGGAAAACACAATTTAGTGTTTAAAATTCACTACTACATATGCTTTATTAATCTGAAACAATTCACTTTATTATCATTTTTGAAAAGGAGGCTATCATTGATACATACTTCTTTAGAGAAGTTGCGTGCGTTTTTCGAGAAGTTTCAAGCTAAGATGATTATTTATATCTATTGAAGACACATCTATGTAAAACCTGTGGCCAAGTTCGACAAATACTAACATTATCTTAGTCCATGGACTTGTTTGATGCGCATCATCCATGACCACTTAGTAGATGAGAGCATAATACTTCGTAGTATTGAACTTCTATATATACATCTAAACAACCAAAAATTCATCTTTGTTGGAGGAACATTGTAGAGCCAAATGTATGTATTTTTTTTGTCCATTTTGAGTGAAGACGTGCATGTATTATGCTCACTAAAAGATGCAGCTTCATCGCTATAGCAGTTTTTTTTTTTTTTTTACTTTCCCTGAGTTATCTTTATAGTAGCTTGCTTGCTTTTTGACATGTATATCAGGGAAAAACCAAGACATAGCAATGAAGAAATTGTTTGCAAATCACAGTAGAGTAAGACATAGCAAGGAAGAAATTGTTTGGAAATCACAGTAGCCCTGAAACACAGCAATAAATGTTGTTATAGCCATACCTTGGTTGTGCTGCAGTTTGCTAATTACAATGAATGCAAGTGATGACTTTTCCATATTCGACGGCAATACCTTTGTGGCACTTGTTGCAACTCATGTACCAGAAGCTCTGATTAAGATTTGTGAGGTTCATAAATGCTTTGACCCAAAACATTTCCTATAATTATGGAGTCAATATTAATTCAAGTTTGAATATTGAATTAGTATGTGGATGTTTATAATTCTTAAAATAGCAAAAGTATACATTGGTTGATGATGGCTGAATTGTATTGATGGGTATAATGTCTTCAAGTTTGGGCGGTGGAATGCTAGAGGTTGCTTGCAATAATTCATGTTCTGCTGCAACAGATTTTAGCTGGATCTCATTGTTTTTAGCCCTTTATAAATATGGACAAATCATATTGTCGCGCTTTGGTTTTTAGGTGTTCAAGGTCCTTTCGACTTGGAGACAAAAAGCACGGAACTTTGTCACTAGAACTCGTCCTTCTAGAAGGACAAGTGCGACTAAGTTTGAAAATTGATTTGACTAAGGGCTTTTCAGAAAAATGGGAGTCGCCACCTAACTTGATTAAGGTGAGTTAGGGCACCTAAAACTAACTGTTAATCCGAAGACTAAACTTAGGGTTTTTGGAAAAAGTTTTGAAAACTCCCTCAAGAGAGGGTTTTTAAGAAAATAGGTTGTTTGGCAACCTTAAGAAAGATTTAAGCCCTTTTGAAAAATAACTCCATTTTGGTCTTTTAAAAACAGAAATCTATGGTTTGGAGGTTGGTTACGTGTAGGGAAGATATCCTAAGATCATCACCTTACCCCGCCCTTTCAATACCTACATGTCTAATCACCCTTTTGTTTACTCACTAGAATAACCGGTTACCATTGTCCACTTAATATCCACTTTAGAATTTTGAAAATGGGGTTTAGTCATCACTTTTCGGATGGATGATGCATGATACAAGTTTTTGGAAGAAGTTTAAAAATAATGAGGGTTTCGAAAGAGTTTGGTATAAAAACTTTGAATTAATTGGAATTTTTGGAAAAATGGATTGAAGTTGGAATAAAAGTTATGACTGCACCATTTTAGGTTGCCTACGTATCTCATTTGGCGAAAATTAGGTCATTCGTAGTTCGGGCAAAAGCCCGATGAAAAATAGGCTCATCAGGGCTTTTGGAAGGTTTGAAGACACTTTGGGGTCTTTGGAAAAGTTTAAGGTACTTTGAGGTCTTTGAAAAAGTTTAAGACACTTGGAGGTCTTTTGAAAAAATTTAAGACACTTTGAGGTCTTTGGAAGTTGAAGACTCACTGTGGTCTTGGAATTTTTGACTTGAAATTGGATGGTGGAGTGTTTTGAAAATGTTTTTGGATCAACTTAAGGGAGTTTTGGAAAAACGCTTTAGCTTGACTGAAGAGAACTTGAAAGTGTTTTTGAAGTCTTGTTTTGAAAACCTTGGAGGCATGATTTTGGAATGTTTTGATGAATTAGTTTTTAAAAGTGATTTTTGGAAATGGCTAAGGGTTTGGAATCCTAATATGGACAACCTTAGAGGTTGTTCTTGATTTATCACTTGTCCTTGGAACCCCTAACCATGAGGGGGCTAGGGACACCTTAGGTTTGTGACCTTTTGAAAGAATTTTTGAAAATGTCTTGAAGATGGAGTATAAAGACATTTGAAGAGTTTATGGAGTTGGTTTTTTTGAAATCATGAGAGTAGGAGGTATGGGAGAAATGGTTAATGAGAATAGTTTAAAATTGAAAAATCATTCAAAAAGGGTTCATGAGTTGGAACCTTGAAGCATATTAACCTACGTTGGGTTAGCTTATAATTAAGGGTGACCTAAGGTTCACTAACTTGGGTTAGGTTAACCTAGGGTTAAGGTAACTTAGGGTTAAGTTAACCTAAGGTGAGTGAACAAGGGTCAAGTTAATCTAGGGTTGGTCAACTAGGGTCAAGTTAACCTAGGGTTAGTGAACTAGGGTCAAGTTAACCTAGGGTTAGTGAACTAGGGTCAAGTTAACTTAGGGTTAGATTGGGAAATGGTTTTGAAAGTTGGTTTCATGCACTTTTGGAAAGGGTTTTGAAAAACAACTTATGTTATGCAAAGGAATTTGGTTGACAACCCTTTTAAAGATCATTTCTATAAAAAATTTGACTCTAGTCAAGAGTATGGTTTATATGGTTGGTGATTGGAGACCCTTCCAAGTAAGGTTTTCTCATGACCATTATAACCATAATCTTGACAAGAGTGTAAAGGGTCCAAAAATCAACATGCTGATGACAACTTTTTAAGGTACTATTTTTAATGCAAAGATAGAGAGAATGCATTCTTGAAAATCATTCTTTGGAGAAGGATTTTGAAAACCATTTTTTAAGGGAACCATTCCATCAAGAGAGGGTTCATATGGCCAAACAAGAGGGAGACCACTCAAGAGAGGGTTCCGTGGGGCCATTCCAACCACTACACTTGAAAAAATTAAAATCTTGAAAATTAGAGAATTAGAAAGCAACCCTATGCAACTTAAATTGTCATGATGCCAAAATGAGAGTTAGGGGGTTAGTAGGGGATCTTCTAAGGCATGATTTCTAAGGTTCCATCCTAAGCTTCAAGGAGCCAACTCATGGAACAATTTTTGAAAGAAATATAGAGCTTGGGAATGACATGGAGTTTAAGAGTAATGTAAGCATTATAGAATATGACAACAAGCATAAAATGAAGCCAAGCATACAAGACATGATCAAAATAGCAACATGCAAGGGGTCATGATCACATACAAGGCTTTTAGGCTACACCACAAAAAACAAGGGGCTCCTAGCCCATACCATCTCAAAGTAGGCTAGTGAGAGGTTCCCCTACATGGTGGCTCTCACTTGCTTTCCTCTAGGCATGATCTAAGAGCCCTATTGGCTAAAACATGCAAGAATAGGGGGTTGTAGATGGGGATCAAAATAGAGAATAGCCTAAGTAGGCTAGGAAGGAGAAGAGAAGAGTGGGGGAAGACACAAATGTAAAAGGGATACTATCTTTTGCCTTCAACACACTTGTAGTCTTATATGGATGTCTTGATTGGAGCTTGAATGACTTCAAGAAGGCTTAGAGGGCTGGTAGGGAGTGTTTGATGGTGTATAAGGCTTTATATGTGAAATATATAGGCTTGGGGATGATAAAATCTAAGCTAAGTGTTGGAAGGATAAGGTGTTTATAGAGATTCGCAGTTCTAGAGTGACTTCAGCAGAGCTTCGCATCAGAAATCGGAGTTGAAATATGCAAAGAGGTGGTCTGGTATTTATAGGCAATCTAGAATAGGCCTGGCGCATGTGTTACATGCGCCTGGCCAAAATTTGACTTGGCGCATGTAGGACATGCGCAGGTACTGTTCCATTACCAGAATGACACATGGCACCTTGTGTACTGGTTAAATCTTGACTGTTGATCGAAATTTGGTCGATCTGATCAAAATTTGAGCGCATGTAGCATATGCTCCATCACCGGGAAGGTTCGTCCAAACTTTGCCTCGATAATTAAGTCAATCGAGAAGGTTTCGGGGGAATCGGTCGCACTCAGAATGTTCTCCAAGGGCTTTCGGTGAACTTTCATGTTTTTGGAAAGTTTGAATTATGTTTGGAAGCATGGGATATCGTCTCGGGATGCGTGCATAAAAGGCCACTTTTGCAGAGCGTCTGTGATATGCTCCGAGGGTGTTCAAAAGTGGCTGTTTTCGTTTCATGTGATCGAGGCCTTCGGGAAGCGATCCTTTCAATCGGACCGTACCGATGGAAAGTACTCTGGAAATACTTTCGGGAATTCCTAGATTTACGCATTTCTCAAGTCGTTTGATGGTGCGTTTCAATAAGGGAATTGGGAAAAAAGTCAACCTTGGCGGAGCGTTTGCGAGACGCTCTAGTGGTTGTCAAAAGTAACTGGGTTTGAGCCATACGATGAAGGGCTTTGGGAAGCGATCTATCCAATCAAGCCGTATTGATGGAAAGATTTATGAACGAGCTTTCAAGAATTTCCTGATTTACGCATTTTTCAAGTCAGATGACGGTGCGTTATGACCAGGGAACTTTTATCGAGTCATGTGAGTTTAGTGTCGTAGGGTCCTTCTCGGGTTAAACAAGCGTGTATGGTAAAGCCTTTTGCTCGAAATCCCAAGATCGGTGCTGTTTCGGGGCACGTTTGGATTTCCAGGGGCAAAACAGTCATTTTGACTAGGATTGGCTGTAAATGGTCAGGAATGGTTTGGTGTGTTGTGTTAAGCGTGTAGGGTTGTTTAGGAATGGTTTTGGGAGAGTCTTCTACTGCTCGGCAGGGTTTGCGCAGTGTTGAGGTGCTTAGGGGTAAAATGGTCATTTTAACTAGAGTGGGCCGGAATAGGACCAGATTTGGACCAAATGGCGTGCGGGGGACGCCTAATGGTTTAACAACACTTTGGAAGGATGGACTTATCATTTTGAGGAATTTTTAAATTTCTCAAAACGTGCCTGGAGGCTCAAGGGGTGGGTTTCGTCATTTTTTACCGAGTCGAGCTAGCAGGCGCCGGTGTTGACCTAGGTGTTGGTTCCTGAGATCGCCCAGTCTTGAAAAACTACCTACCCAGTCTTAGAGAACTACCTGTAGGGGTGATGTTGTTTCCTTATAACGCCTGGTCCTAGAAAGCTACCTGAATTGGTGGTGTTGGTTTCTGAGAACGCCGGGTCTCGGAGAACTACCAAATGACGGATATTCTACGTTGGCGGGCTAGCAGGCGCCAGAAGTGAACTGTCTGGAACTTGATGAGGTGTTGGTCCCCAAGATCACCCGATCCAGGGAAGCTACCTGGATGGCGTTGGTTTCTAGGACTGCCTGGTCCAGAAAGCTGCCTAGAATAATGGTGCTTATGGCTTCAACGAGTCCTTGTGGACCCATGTAGCGACCAGTTGGCTGGATTATAGGTTGAAAGGCTTATCTTGAACCTCATGTGTTGTGATTTTAGAACATTTGGCCCGGTCGGGCCAGAGATCGCCGAGCGGGCAAAAATGGGGTGCTTACACATATTATAGGTGAGAGTAAATACCAATAGGTACTAATAGGTTTACTGTTAGAAAAATAATTTACTCACCACAAGTGCAATGTTGCTGCCTCTACAATGTCAGGATTTATTAGGAAGGAGCTTGAGGATTTTGTTGAGAGTGACAAGCCTAGCAAATGTTTAAGAGTAATACATAAGAGTTAAAGTTTGTTGACCATGAGATATATATTTTTGTTTTAATGCTTTAACTGACCATCATAGGAGACAACTTTGAGTCGAAGTGCAATTATCACAGGCCATGCATTTATACCAGTTGATATGGCAGTAGATTCATCATCAACAAAGTTGTCCCACATTGTGAGAAGTGTTGGGTTTAATCTGCCATATAATAATAGTAAAAAAAAGGTTGAAGAATCATTTTGAAATGACATGTGAAGTAAAGATTTATGAATATTACTCCTGATTAATAATCAGAAGTTCTTGAATTGTAGACCATCCACTCTTTGTTTGCAGTTGCCTCAGTGGTGATTGTTTTATGACCAGAGCAATGATATCTAGAAATAGACATATTTGTATAGTGAGTAGTAATTTATTCCTAATAGGGGCAGAGTAGAAATAATTAAGAGAGTGCAAACAATTAAGAATATGTATTAACTTACCAACTTTTGACCTAGAGTCAATGTATTTTTTGAAGCTGGACAAAGGGAACAAAGCTATATTTGATTGTGATGCTTGTGTCAGTCTCATCTTGGATTTCTTCAACAAGCGTTCTATTGTTGATAATCCATTGGTAATCATAGGTTGGTATGCGATAATCTAGATGAGTTGCTTTAATGATAGCATTAGACATATAACACTTTTTGTAAATGAGTAGCAAGTTTTCAAACAGCTTGATGTCCCTTCCAAAAACAGTAGCCTGCACTTATTTACCCTATATATATTTAGGTAAATATAATAGCAGCTATGTTAGTATTTTTTTTTTTGGCAATAGCAAAATAACAGGGGAAAATCGTTGACATGTGTCTTACTTAAGAGTTAACTAACATAAGTCTGCGGTATTTTGTGGGGCTTGAAGCTAGATATCGTGAAAATCCCTTTTTTGCAATCATAACTTTCACAATCCATAGCTTTGATTGAGGTGTTATATCTTTGATCATTTTTAAATTTCTTAGCATTTTGGATATTCTGCACTCAAGAAATTAACAAGTAAACAAAATACAATTCGCATAATATAGGCTCTGTTAGCAACACAAAATATTTTCTAATTGTACAAAGTGAAAACATAAATAAGTAATTTGGGGCTATTAAACTATTACAAAAGGTGAATTCATAATTAGAAACCATATCAAATTCAAATTTTATTAGATTAACTTGTGCTTTCCATATGAGCGGGTGTTTAGTAATCAGCACTTGTCAATGTTAGCATGTCACGATAAACCACATTTTTGGTACAAGATATATTAGGATTATCAATTGAAATTGGCTTTATAAGCACTTTGACAGAGTCAGCATTTTTTGTTGTTGACAAAGCAACGTATAGCTGCCCATGGGAGAAAACAGGTTGTGGTAAATATAAACCTAAAAATTCAAGAGTTTGGCCTGTGACTTATTAATTGTCATAGCAAAACATAATCTAATTGGGAATTGTTTTCTTTGGAAAGCAACAAGATATTTGTCAGTTTCAGCAGGTTCCAAAGGAATTCTTGGCAAGAAGACTCTTTTGCCTCGATAATGTCCACTTGCTATCTTTGTATCAATGATGTTAGGCTTTAAATTTTTACAAATTAAACAGGTACCATTGCTTAAACCTTCAACAGGATCTATGTTTCTAAGAAGCATAATTGGACAATTTGTTTTTAGGACTAATATGTGAGGGGGAAGCCCATTTGGAGTAAGACTATTCAAGAAATCTTCATATTGGCCCTGCTGAGTTAGGTCAAAGGTTTTATCAAAGCTCTTATATATGGTTGGTCCACTTGGGAATCTATTATTAAGAAGATTGTTGATTTCATCAACGCAATCATTTTTTGGTGTCAATATTGCTCTATTTATCATGTTGTCTAAATCATTAACATATCTGTCTAGTGTTGGAAAGACTAAGTCCATTAGTATACTCAAGGAATGAGAATGGTCTTCGTAAGGTATTATCATATTTGATGGTATTTTAATGATATCGTCAATAGTAACTTGTTCAGTTCCATCACCAACACGTAATAAAAAGTTACATAAGGAAGTATCTAGTTTCGCTCGCATATTTTCTGTTAATCTGATTTTTTTTCTAATGTAGGCCATAAGCTTGAGCTAATTAGACTGACATCAATCATCTGATCTTTGGTGGCTCTTGAGACCACTGGAAGGACTTGCCGGAAGTCACCCTAAAAAACAACTACTTTTCCTCCGAAGGACAAATCAGAATCATTTATATCTTGCATCATTCTATTAAAAGGTTCAATAGCTTCTCTTCTTGCCATCGATGTTTCGTCCCATATAATAAGTTTGACAACTTGCAATAATTTCGCAAGTCCACTTTGCTTACTAAAATTACAAGTTATATTATCATTAATAATAATGGGTATTTTGAATCGTGAATGGGCAATCCATCCACCAGGTAAAATAGAGGCAGCTACTCCTGATGTTGCTGTGGCAAGGGCAACATAAACTTTGGATCTTATAGCTTTTAGAATTGCCCGGTATAAAAATGTTTTGCCAGTACCACTGGGTTCATTTATAAAAATAGCTCCAGGTTTTTTAGAGAAGACTCTATTTACTGTAGTCTTGTAAGCTAGCTATTGTTCTATGTTTAACATTGATATAGCAAGAATATCTTGTTCAGAAACTACAATATTCAGCTTATGTTCTATCTCTTTTGATGCAAGCTCTTCCTGATTCATAGAAATATTATCACCAGTAATGTTATAAGAAGTAATATTTCTACCCATAGATTCAAGTGTTGAATTTATATTGCGCAACACCTTAATTCTAACTTGGTCTTTAGTAAGACTATACATATTTATGAAGTCCTCAGACATGACAGATTCAAATTTGACCCATAATTTTTTTGGATTGTTGGGGTGACAATAAACTAAGATAATTGCAAAAAGACATTGTAAACTATATGGCATTTAATACAATGATGATTCCTACATACAAAGTTCTAAACTATTATCAAATTCTAGTAATACATGTAGCATAACAGATTCATGGAACGATGCCATTCTAATACCATTCATAGTTTTCAAGTCATCAAATGACATAGGGCCTCTAATATGATTTAATAATAACCGTAAATAGTATTGCTCGCCTTCAAGAGGATTTGCAGTGACAATTCTACCAATAACATCACCTTTCTTTCTTGGTGTCCAAGTTTTTTTTGGTCGGTCCCAAACAAAATGTTCTGGAAACTCTCCATAAAGAAACTTTTGTTGTTCAGACAATGTCTTGTTTATGTTGAAATATTCAGTAAGCATTGATTTCGTAAAAAAAATCATTTCGAAGAACATAACCAAGACCATCATTGTTTCTAAATATTATAGTCTGATTATCTTCTAAATGCAATTGTAAACTTAGGACAGCAGGTTGCATCTCATTTAAAACAAAACTATAAATTCGCCACATAGCCTCTGGAGGTGATATCCGTCGTGCAGATTGGAATTGCTTAATTTCATTTACATTTTCTACCACATGTTGAGAGACAATAGTAAATGCAATCTGGTCATGTCCTTTATATATATATATATTATATTTATACAAATATTTAACTGTTTTAATAGTAGAACATACTTCGACAATAATATGGCAATCAAATTTAGATAAGAGATATTGATTATATGGTATAACCCTGCAATTGTTAAGGGATGCACCTCTCACCTTGGCTTTCTGGCCATCGTCACGACGCCTATACAATGGGTAAGAATAATTTCTATTGGTTGTGTCAGAATAAAATGCTTTAGGATAGTTATTCTTACAAAATCCATTATGTGTCATGCACACGTTAGTAGGATTCAATTTTCTATAAGGGCCATGCATCATATGTTTAATGACCATAGCATATAAATGTGGGTTTTCATTTTTGTTAGGTAGTTCTGCAGATACAATTCTATCATAAGATTCAGAAGAGATGAGTTTGGCACTTGGTTTTAATATCAATAGAAAATGCGCATGTGGTAAGCCTCTTTTTTGAAACTCAATTACATACACATAAGCTACTATTGCTCCAAATATTTGCGTCTTTAACATATCAATTTTTAATTGTTCTAACTTTGCTTTGAATATATGCACAATTAAATCTGGCCTATTTTGCGCTTCCTCGCCAAGTTGGAGCTCATTCTTTATCTCAGGCCATGAAGGATTACAGGTCATTGTAACAAATAAATCAGGTTTGCCAAATTTTTGAACCAAGGCCATCGCATCTATGTATCGCCTATGCATATCTCTAGGACCCCCTATAAAAGATGCTGGTAAAATTATTCGCCTGCCAACCTTGGCACCCTCACTTTCACCTATGGCAATGCTACCTTGATACAGTTCAGCTCTAATTTCATATTGGCTAATCCGAAAGTAGTCTAATCTAGATGTTTCAATTTTTATGTACATATCAATAACAAATTGCTGTAGGAGACGGCCTAATCGCAGCAGCATAGATTTCTCAATTGGCCAAATTTGCAATTTGTAGCAGTAGTATTCACGGCATGAAAATGCGGTTCCATTCCTTTGGCCCATTTGGGAAACTGCAATTTATTAGTTTTAGTATCAGCCACGTACTTAAACAATAGCATAATTTAGTGGTGATCTATATATCATGATTACCTTTTGTTTCTTTGTGAATTAAATCATTTGCAGAGACTATTTGGGTTGTGTTAACTAAATGTAAGCCTTCACAAAATTTCCAGACTCTTCTCTTTATTTTTTGTATTCCTTGATGCCATCCACTATCACCATAGGAAAATAATAAGGGATACTATAAATGGTCAAAACATCCAAAATAATATTGTACCCTATGACTATAACCAGAATGACTGTAGACAATAATGTCTCGCTTTTTACGTTCTACATCAGCACTACTTTCTACCCGTATTCCAACTACTTGAGATTTTGAAGGAGTATTATAAATTCTTTGGTCTAAGCTAGGAATATTTGACATTAGCACAAGTTCATGATTTTCCAAATCAGGAATATTAGAGAGGCTGCGGAAAAAATTAACATATGGATTGACTTTTAAAATCTCAATAAGTCTGTTCAAAATATTAGGATTTAGATTATCTATAAGATTCATCCGATTATCAACTTCATGCTC
This sequence comes from Euryodendron excelsum, assembly GCA_033060915.1. NCBI lineage: Eukaryota > Viridiplantae > Streptophyta > Magnoliopsida > Ericales > Pentaphylacaceae > Euryodendron > Euryodendron excelsum. The sequence continues at coordinate 22,792,996 of CM065380.1, read as the reverse complement.
ACTATCATAGAAATACAATTGTAAATGAGAAGGATGCCCATTTGGTGGCAATAGTTCATTAATATAATGATAGGCTTGTCCTTCAACTCTACAGGTGTAAATGCTTTTGTTCTTCCTACACAAATTCTTATCATATTTAACTCTAAATGATGTAAATGCAAATGTGTTAGTCTAAGCACGAATATATTTTTGGAATGCTATTGAATCATCTGAACCTGAACAATATAGATTGTATAGATCTTCAGGAGTATTGTTGGTCATTAGTAGCACTTCCCCATCATAACAACAAAAACCATTTGGTTCAAAATAAAATCTCTTTGCTTTGCAATGTTTGCAGGGTTTCACTATCGGTAATACATCTGCCTCAAGCAGTAAGTCTTCTAAAATAGCCGCTTAGATTTCTTGCCACCTAACAAGAGAAGGGGTTTTTTTATTTTTTATTTGCAGGGGAAGAAGTCCCCCCCCCCCCCCTTTTTTTTTTTGTTTCTTACAGGATTATTTTGAAAGCTATGTATTAAAAGACCTAATTACCTCGGGTGCTTCTCTTCCTTTTCTTCATCATGTTCGCACCAACTACAATATATAATCATAATAATGAGAGAACATATTAAAGGAGTTAAATTTGGTATGTGTATATATATATTAGTATATATGTACTATGTGTGTTCTGAACATACTGACCGATATGGTAATTTTCAGGTTGCTTAGCACAATTGCCATCGGCTTCAATTGAAGCAAATCAGGTAATGTGATTTACGCCTCCATTGGGAAAGGTTACTAAATCTATATATCATAGCAAATTATGAAAAACTTTTTTTTAAATACTTGTAAGAAGATGAAATAAGGTTTTGATTTTTCAAAAATTAATGGGGGAAGAAGGAAAGAAACATTCTAACCAATAAGATGCGAAGAATAATCTTGAGGTGGAATAGTAGCAGCATGGGAATTCGATGGTGTGCCTACCGGTACATATACAAAATTGTTTTATTATTATTAGGTTCTAAATTAAGTCTAACAATTAATATACTACCTGCAATGAAATATTGCTTACCAAGCTCAAATGAACTATAAAAGTTCATTTGAGCCTTGCCTTTATCAGCCAAGGATCCGTAGGGTATACAGCAATGTCGATCTGTTTGCATGATTAGTAACAAGTATGTAAATGTTAACATATTGGAAGTCATAAATATCAAGGGTTGTGTATTGGGTCTAAACTTTACCTCGAACAGTTTGATAAGGCATATCCCTTATCACCACGCCTTTAGCTCTAGATATAACAGCATTCAAAAAAAAAAAATTTTGGCAATAGTTCTCTGCCTGCACATGAAATTTGTGTTTTTTTTTTTGCAAGGTCATCATCTTGTTTTTGTAGTAATGCTCATTGAATGTTCCTTTTGAAGTGAGTAAATTGAAGTTTAAAATTTTCAAGCCAATAAATAACTACCTATTGGAAACCTATAAGATTCAATGCAAAATTATCCAGCAACAAACTTAGAGGGATAATTCTCTTGCTTTTAGCATATGCATCTCTTTTTCTCTTTCTTTTTTCTGCCTTCTTTTCTTCGACAATTCAGTATACCGCTTACCCGGGGGGGGGGGGGGGGGGGGGGGGGGTCTCTCTTTAGTAGCTCTCTTATTTTTACAATCTATAATTGGATAGCTGAATTGAAACTTGGCCATATAATTACAACATATTTAAAAGAATGCTAGGCTAAACTCTTCAACTATCGAAAAAGCCAATAATATACTCATTGCTTCATTTATCTTCTTTATTGCATATGCTTCTCTTTTTTTTCCCTTCGTATTTCCTCCTTCTTATCTTCAGGCAGTCTAGCATATCAGCTTGGTGTAGATTTATTTATTTGTACTCTTCTAGTCTCACAATCTACAAAGACCTCTCAGTCTATACTTAGTCATATGCGCATATTCTTAGTTGGGCATTCTAATTTGCTTATTTATCAGTTTTCATTGTGGACAAATTCGACACCCAAATAAATTATTTCTTAGTATTGCTCAGATTGTTACCTATCTGCATAGCTTCAATATTCTAGACAAACTTTGGTTCAACATTTTCTGTTAACGTTACTTTCTTTTCCTCTTGAGCTTTGGTAGTCGCATTTTTACTATTACCACTTGAGTTTTTTTTTTCCTTTTCATCTCTACAAATATAAATAAACCTATGAGGAAGCATCATAATTTCAGCTAAAAAGAATTGATGGGCGCCAGAATCCAATAATCCTCTTAATATTGTTGTTTTTCCTTTGCTAGTAATATCTTAAATATTTGTTAATTTTCTAGAATCATTGACCTCTTGAGGACATAATACTCATACATAAGATTGAAATTTTGGTAGATTAAGCAGAACAGAGTACGAGGAATTCTTTGGAAAAAATCAAGGGCTCAAACAATACAAAACTAAAATACATAACAAAAATCTCAGACATAACCGGTTTACTCACAACTATGTCGACTTCAAGACTGAATCTTTACTATTAAAAAAATACTCCAAAATTTTCTACAAGAACAATAAAATACATAATGCAGCAACAATATCAAATAAGATTAAACAACCTTCGTTCATAAAAGCCTAGTAAAATCTCCATACAAACATTTATTCCCTATATAATTTTAAAGGCACATGCATATCCGTATTGTAGGTGTTAAATATGTTTGGAAAAGTAAATCTACAAAACAAAATACCTACCTGGACTCCATAATGAGAGATCAATAGGAGAACAACAGAACTCAACAATAGCACAACGATCTGAATCCACCAAATACGTTGAAACTAGTAAGGGAGAACAAAAAATAACATAGTTACTCCTCAAAAATACCAAAACCCAAGACATGTAAAGACTTAGGCAAAGAAAATCGCTTCTAAATTAAAAAACCCCAAATCAACCAGATAAGTTAATAGCCGGAGCAAGCCACAATGAAGTGCAAAGTTACTCCGGTGAAAGAGATAAACCCAAGACAAGCGACAAACAACCTAGACCTTATGTACATAAAGAAGCTTGAAATACATAGCGGCGACAAAGACCATAGATCTCACCCCATGAAGAAGCCGAAAATTTCAAGTTGAAAGAGATACTAAATCAAAAGGTAGAGAGAACGAAAACTCATAGAGAACCTAAAGCTCGATAAATAACCTAATAGAGGAAGGAATTTTTACCTCTCCCGTGAACATTGAGCCCTGTAAAATGAGCGTGAAAGGCGATCGACACTGAGAAGAGATGAAACCCCAAGTCAAACGAGAAAGCAAATGAAGGAGAGAATATATTAATCGGAAGAAGCCAGAGAAAGAGATAACATAGAGAGAGATGTGTAATGTATGTCGGTCGGTCGAAAAGCCAGGGCAAACATCTATCAGCTTCAGCAATTAGATGAGGTGACACAAAATAGCTAAATGACACAAGGACCAATGCAAAAATAGAACTGGCGTTGATGTTTATCTAGTTCCGAATCGGTCAAAAATTTGACAAGCATGAAGCCAAAAGAAGCAAAGAGTAAAGAGGTAAAAATAAGAAAATCCAAAAATTAGGCAAAAAAACCAATGCAAAAATAGAACTAGTGTTGATGTTTATCTAGTTCCGAATGAGCCAAACATTTAAGAAGCATAAAGACAAAACAAACAAAGAGTGAACAGGCAAAAATAAGAAAATCTAAAAATTGAGATGTACTCATCATACTTATTAGATTGGTTGAAATACATGAGATTATCGTCATGATTTCCATTATAATTTTAACATTTATAAAATACTCATATTATTTCCCTCAGATTTACGATAATTTTCCGTCGTCATTCCCTTCTTCTGCAACATTCATTAGGGTTTCGGAACTGAAGGCGGGAAGGAAATGGACAGCGAGGTCCAGTGGTCTGAACTCTCAAAGGACTTAGGAGCCCTAATCGCCAAACACCTCGACACTCGCCTCGACATCCTCCGTTTGGGCTCCGTTTGCAGGTCTTGGCGGTCCTTCACCTCTCCCTCTCCGACGCCTCCTCTCGCCCTCCGCATATTCCCTTTCCCTCTCTGCCCCCATCCTCGAGAAACCCGCCGCGGCACCTTCCCCACCGTCGAGACCACCGTCTTCCGCCTCCAGCCGCTGGACCAAAACCCGAACAGAGGTCGCAGCTACTTGATCAAAGAAGATTCGCACGGAAAAATGTGTCTCATCTCCCAATTCTCGCACAACGTAGTCAAGCATTTGCGAAACTTCCCAAAAGTACTGAACTTGTCGGAGTTCTGAATAACCGAAATTCAGAAATCCTACACATTTCGAAATCTCCATCTCGATCTATCCCAGTCCATTGGGCTTCCCTTCATTAAGAAAATGCTTGTTATGGATTCGAATCACGAATTGAGTGTTGGTGGTGATTACACTGTCATGGTGTTCTTCGAAGAGAGTTATTTCGACGGAAGATTGGCCGTGATGAGAGCAGGAGACAAGACACGGACTGCAATCGATTGGGGAAGTTGGTGCGACGAGACATGTCCGCCTCAAATTTGGTGCGACATTATAATTTACAAGGGAAAGTTCTACGCGATTGACGGGAAAGGAAGAGTTTTCACGGTTGACCCATCTCTGAGGTTGATTGAAGCTGTGCCACCACCTACTCTGCCGCCTCCGCCACTCGATGATAATTTGAAAAAGAATCTGGTGGTGGAATCCCTTGGAGATCTCCTCTTGGTCGGAAAACACTTCAAATTCGAAGGGATAAGGGTTTATTTTGATGCCGCCGATGGGAGAGAGCATGTGGAGGGCGTTGACCTCCAAACGATGGAAAAAAATGCGAATTTACCGGCTGAATGAGGAGGAGCAGAGGTGGGTCGAGCTGAGAAGCCTTGGGGATCGGATACTATTCGTGGGTGAGGATGGTTCCTTCTCTGTTTCGGCTAGGGAGTTCCCCGAGGGAGGAGTTAGAGGGAATTGCTTTCTTTACAATTACAGGGATCGTTCGTTGGCTTCGCATGTCGAAGATGAGGGGGTTTATTCAGCCCCTAGCGTCTTGTCTGCAGCTCGCGAGGATATTCCGGCCACCTGCAACTTCTTCGCTTCACTCCTAATGATCTTCGGATTGTAATGGAAAATCTTCTACTGATTATATATATATATATATATATCGGCATGCAGATGGATGGAGATGAAAGCTGCCAAATTGTCGTGCTTGCAAGATTGGTCTTGTTTGAAATGTCCATGACTGTATGTTTTGATGGGTATATCTTCGTGAAAATATTTAATGCAGGTATAAAAAAAATTATCATATTAGATTTTGCTAGTTTTATTTATTGTATTAAGAATCTTTTCATTAATTATAAATTTAAGTTGCTGATGTAATAAAACACATAATGTCTCAATTTAATAGAAATAAGTAGTGAGTAGTTAGTATTACTTGATCATGAAACTTCTTTTTCACGTGATGTGTATGCCATCTGTAATTATTGTTGGAGATGATAACTATCATGGTTTATTGATTGAATTATCAGAGATGATGATCTATCTATGTCGCAAGTAAATGAAGAGTCCATAATTTATAAATAATTGAACCAATTATCAAGGTAACCACGTGAGAATAGTTTAGTTATTATTAATTTTTTTGTCTTATTTGCCTTTACAGTTATAGATAAGCAAACTAATTAATGTTGTAATAAAATAAATTTCACTTTAGAACCATTTAGAAAGAAAAGAAAAATAAAGTCACGTATAGATGAACATGTTAAAATTCTAATTCTCATGACAAATCATCAATTAATAAGATAATTCAAGAAAATATTGTTGATTTTAGGTCACTAATGCGTATAGTAGGATAAAATATAATTAACTTTAAGGCTCCATTTAATTTTATGTAAAATATTTTACATGGGAAAATATTTTTCATGTAAAAAGTTTTACTGAAAAAATTATTTACCTTTTCACTTTTTGGTCTTTGATTAACATTTAAAAATTGTTTTCTAAATTTTTTTTTATAATACTATTCTTTGTGCTGGTGGCGGCGAGGGATGGCGGGCAATGGCGGCAGTGTTGGTGGTGGTGCGGGGCGGTGGGTGGTGGTGGGCGTTGGCTGCCTGGGGAGCGCTCCCAAGAAATGTTAGATTATTCAAAGTCTGAGCTAAAGAAGCATAAGATAGCTGCCGAGCCATTGAACACTTCGCGGGGAAAGCTTTACGGTGATAACAATCACGACGACTCCACCACTTGCAGTGAGTTCTGCATCGCTAACAAATGAAGTTGCTGCAGGAGAAGGTGAGCCACCACTTGGACCCATAAGACTGACTCTAGCAAACAGGATTGCTCGGTTTCGATTGGTTGACCGACTTTATTGCTGTCAAGTGAGTGAGAGTATTGACAAACACAGGAGATTTCGTGCCTAGAGGATGATTTTAGTTAAGGGTGAAAAATGGGTGGGTTTGGCGGGTTTAAACGGGTTTTAAATGGGTTGCGGGTCAGAGGCAATCAACCCAATTCAACCTATTTAAAGGGCGGGTCAAATATGGACAAGTTGGATATGGATTAGCCTAAACTCATGAACCCAAATTCAACCCGTTTAACCATGACTTTTTTTTTTTCGGAGAATTTGTTTGAGAGTACAATTGTAAAAAACCTAAATCTGTCACCACAAGACCACATAAAAAAAAAAAAAAAAAAACCCAACATCACGCCTACCATAATAATTTGCAAAATTACATAAAAAACAACCCAAAATCAAATTTCTCCACAAAATCACATATGTTTTTGTTTCCAGAAATACCATTATGTGACATCCATATCACAAACATAACTAAGTACGATAGCAATATAAACATCTAAATGTCAGCCATGATTTAGTAAAAGGAATTCACAATATAAATATTATGTACTCTCTTCCATATAAAAAAACTGACAACCATATGAAATATAAGATTCTCCTCTTAACCCTGAGCAAAAATGCAAAGTTTTGAGAGCTAAATCTTTGTTGTAGAAGCCTACAAAAATTTTGTTTGGAATTGCCCTTCAAAAGTTCACCACCAGCCAATCCTACTGCCCTTCCAATATCTAGCATAGCTCCAACATGGTTCCTGAAAACAGTTTGTTAGACAACCATCTGTCAACAGAAGTTAAAAAGATACACAGGATACTAAATCAAACCATCTCACCTTGGTTCAAAACATGAAAACAGGACCCCCTACTTGACCTCTAAACAAATAACCAGAAGCCAGATAATTATGATGGTAGCCACAAATGCAGGAATCAAAGCAACAAAAACACAATAGGTATAAAGCCATACTTGTAAATAAGTTTTGATTATTCTTTCCAAGTTTGTCACAACACAATTTGAAATAATCTATTCAGCCTAAAGATTTCAAATAATTTATTGACTGGATGGGGGTATCAAGTGCCAGGAAGCACCATAGTAATTGTCTTGTGAAAAGTACTTGATTCCAATCTCTAAGGACTACCCCCAAAGAATTACCTTTAAACTCTTATAAAGCCCAAAGAGAAGCTATGAAGTACTTTTTACCCAAACCTCCTCCTATGCAATAAACTTTTCCTTACTAATGCAAGCATTTCTTTCCAATCAAATATCCAAATAGCATCAAAGAACACACACCAGACTTGAAAGTTCTAATGCCTTCCATGCACAAAAAAAAAATAAATATAAATCAAAATAAAAAAAAATAAAACAGGGGAGGCCAAATAAAAGATAAAAAGGGAGGGAGAGGGGGGAAAATAAAATATAAATAAAGGATGTAACCATCCATCAATGGGTTGATACCATGGGGGGTTACCCAACTAATGCCACATAGGAAATAGTTTTCTTTATACAGTTACAACATGCACAATTTAGTTCTAGGTAAATGCGAAACTACATAAAAGAGAACCAATTTCACTAGATGGGAGCTGTGTATTTTTGTTGGATTCTTCTGACAAAAAGGACAGAAATACGATGTAATTTCTCAGAGAAGTAATAAATGTTCAAGAGTGTAAGAAGTCGCAACCAAACCATTCATCCAGAAACTTGGGGTAGCCCATTCTCCATTCTGAAGTAGGAACCCCATGACCATTTTCACTACATTTAGATTCCTTCATATAGGGTAAAAAAAAAAATTCTGGTTTCCTCAGTAAATGTCTCAAACAAATAAGAAAAAAGAAAAAGTGGAGGTCTACAAAACCAAAACCCCGAAACCAAATATTGAACAAACTCAACCTTGATGACTCCACTGGATGAGAAGACAAGCGGATATAGGAGGTAATCAAAACCAATTCAAGAATATATCTTACTAAGATCCCATGCTGCTGAACTGACTTGAATCTAGTATATTTTTGGAGGTTCTTAAGTTAGACATATATCCAAACATCATACAACAAGGCTAAAGGGAACCCCCTTAACACTCATCGACAATTATGATAGAAATGTAATCACATTGACAATTTGGCCATTACAAAATGTCGAGATTTAATAACGAGTAGACTAATTGTACATTCTCCAAAAGCAACTAGCTGCAAAGACTGCATCAAGATACCACAACCAACAAAAGAGGGAGGGAGGGAAAGGGGAGAAAGAAGAAAAGGAAAAGTAGATATTTACTACAAAGGCAGCATCAAGATACCACAACCAATAAAAGGAAAAGTAGTTATTTACACCTCTTTTTCCCATTTATTGTGAAGGGTATAATAAACTCCGATCAATAGAAACGAGGAAACTTCAAGGAGAACTAAGCACAATGCCATTACCATTACTTTTAGTACAGGAAGTAGTGCTATTACTATTACATGAAGGATTCAAATTTAAAGTAGTATATACATAAAGGAAAATTCAAGGAGAATTAAGCACAATGCCTTAGTGGGTATGCATAATACTTACAACACTTTTGATAAAGTAAGACCTAATCATTGTAGGGAAAAAACACCAAAATCCTCCACAAGTTCTTCCTCCTCTTCTTTTGAAACTTCTGAAACTACATTCAACAATCACCAAAGAAAGTATATTAAAATAAATTAAAGTATATTACAGGAAAAAAATAAATAATCTCTAATAAAATCTACCTCTATTTACTTACCTCTTGAATTGTATAACCAATCTTGAGTGCGTAATAATGCATCTACATTCTTTGGCATGATTGAAGAGCGATATTTCCTAATAATTCGACCTCCAATGCTAAAAGCAGACTCTAAAGCAATAGTAGTGATAGAAATACTCAAAACATCGCGTGCCAGTAAAGAGAGTTGTGGATACCGAATATTATTTGCCTTCCAATAGCTAAGGATGTCCAAATCCACATTTTATTTCCTATCAAGTCTAGGCTCTTCCAAGTATAAATCTAATTGCGACTTAGTTCTTTGCCACCCATATTATTGACTCTCAAATAAATCAAACTCCTACATAAATTTTGCATCAAATGAATCAAAATATTAAATATAAAAGAATAAACATTACTAGTGTAAATAATTAATTACTCTCTTACATTCATTTCATCAAGTATGTCCTCTTCATTGCCGCCACTTGTACCACATTCCGTTAATGATGCATTGGTTGTAGAAGTAGGAGCATAGCACAAATACTCTTGAAAAAGCAAATACAACCTTTCACGAATAGTTCTCACCCTTTCCAAGTATGTCACAATATTAAGCTTTTTAAAAAAAAAATTCACAAATTGTAGCTTATAACGTGGATCCAGTACTACAACAAAAGATAACACCATACTGTAACACTCCAATACTTATCAAAATTTTCTTTCATCTTTATCGCCATGTAGCTAATTACATTATCTGAGTTTTGCATCTCTTCCTTAATAAGTAATTGTATTTTTACACCCCATGAAAGTACAAGTTTTTTGTAAGGTACTTAGATCCCGAGAAAATAGTGGTAATATCATAAAAAGGTTTTAAAAACCTGGTTATTCTTTCTACCCTATGCCACTCCTCTTATGATGGGCATGTTTTAAAGTTCGTATCAATCAACTGCAACTGATAAAATGCACGACGATGCATAAGGGCAGATTCAAGCATGAGATAGGTTGAGTTCCATCTTGTAGGGACATCTTGTCTAACCTTTTTACTACAGTTCGAACAGAGTTGAGAGATGCATTCTGCAAACTTAATTTTTCTCCCTTCTGAACCTCTGACATACTTTACACTCTCCTGAATATTAAATATAGGAGTATCAATCACTTTAATTCCTACTTGTACAATTAAATTCATGATATGCGCACCACAACGTACATGAAACAGTTCACCATCGCACAACAATGTGTCAGTCAAAGAGAGATGATGCTTTAACACGTCCACTAACCCGTCATTATATGATGCATTGTCCAATATGAGGCTAAAAACTTTTTTTCTCAATATCCCACTCTTTTAATAGATGAATAACTCTTTCAACTAAAATTGGACCATTATGTGGAGGTGGCACATGACGAAAATTCAAGATCTTTTTTTGCAACACCCAATCCTCATCAACATAATGAGCTGTAAGAGCCAAATATCCATTAGTTATAAGAGAGGACCATAAGTCTGATGTCAAGCATATCCTACTTGAAATTGTTTTCCAGCACATATTTCAATTTCTCCTTCTCTCTTCCATACACCTTTAAGACATTAGATTTTGTAGTGTTTCTTGTGATGGATTTTACATTTGGATTTAGATAACAATGCAACTCCCTAATTCCTTTATGTTCCACAAACATAAAAGGGTAGTTGTGCCTAATTATTGCCGTGGCTACTTTTTCACTGTACATGTCTTGATCAAATTTAGTAGAATAATGAGGATCACTGAATTCCTGTTTAGGGCAAATACTAATATGACATAGTAAATTTGAGGTGCTTGGTTTTAAATTTGCAATGTACACTTGCTCACACTTACTACACTTAGTTCTTTATCTCCCATCAGTACTAAGAGGTAACTTTAGAAATTCATCCCATACTATAGAAGTGGATCGCCTACCATGTTTTGAAATAGCAGTAGAGCTTTGTTCCACATGGTCCTCACTAGTTTCCTCCATCCTGCGCCCTTATCACAAGTCAAACATATGTTAACTACTTAGGATTTAAACATACTTCATTACATGTTCTAGAATGAATTACACAGCAATCAGAACATAATTGATGCAAAATTAAAGTTGACATGTTCTAAAAATGCAATTTAAGTAACATTAACATGACATAGGAATTTCACATTTAAGAGTAGTTAACATGCAAAATTGGTAGACCATTGCATAATTCAATTCATAGTTTAACAGGTCAAACAATAGAAATTCAATAAAGCAGAAAAAGCATTGCCCTACACGTCAACTGTGCCTAAATTGTGTTGCGTGCCAAGTTTCAGGGAGTTCCGATACCATTCAGGGGTTTTGAGCCTCCAAAACCCCAAAACTTGAAAATGAAAACTCAAGTGTCCTAAATTTGCATATTGGACTAAAAAAATATTGATTCCCCTTTTCTATCTTTTAATGAATGATTCTTAAGAAAATCGCAAAAACTTTTGCAACCATGAACATGTAAAGGACGTGATCTCAGTCAATAATAATGGTGTATTATTAATCAAACAATAAAAATTATGCTTGTTACCTCATGCTAACAATTAAATCAACAAAGGAAAATCTAAATCATTGCAAAATCATGAAAATTTTTAGTAGTGATGTGGCTATTTTTCCCTATCTAAATAACTTTTATTTGACAGGTCTAATAATGTTTTGGATTAATCTAAATATTTGATTAACTGAATTTTTTGCAACTAAAATTATTGATCACTTACGTTTATTAAAGTGAAATTTTTTAATTTTCACCAAAATTCGAGAGCAGTTGATTCAAACCATAATTTACACATAACGCACTCCTCACTATCATCCAATTATTCTTAGGATAAAACCAAACACCCACTTTCTGTAACAAATGTTAAGTGATATACAAGAATTATTGGTAATCAGATTTAAGCCAATAAGTTTTGTATCTAACTCAGCAGTGAAGTTTCAGAAGTATACGAATCTTTGCAGTTATGTCCTTACACTTTGAAATGTATATTCTCTCTCTCTCTCTCTCTCACTTGTTTTTGTTTTTATCAGATGAGAGGTTCATGTGTTTTCGTATATCTAGCTACATAGAGAGAGAGTTTTTGCTTTTATCAGATGAGAGGTTTTTGTACACATATATATAGTTATACATTATATATATATATATATATATACAGTGAGAGAGAGAAAGAGAGAAACCTGTGGGGTTGGTGAAGGGCAACAGTGGCAGTGTTGGTGGAGGGCGATGACGACGCTGATGGAGAGCGACGGCTGCAGTGGCGGTGCTGGTGGAGGACTACAGTGGTTGCGCTAGTGGAGGAACTAGTGGCGGCGCTGGTGGAGGCAGCAGTGGCCAGATCTTAGTGGTTCAAATCTTAGGGTTTCGGGGAAATTAGAGAGAAAGAGAGAGCTGCTAGGGATTTTGGGAAGACATTGCAAAACACCAAATAGGGTTGGGGGTTTTTGTTTCAAAATGGGTTTGTTAAATTTTTTTTAATTGGGTGTTTAATGGGTCCATAGCATCAACGCATTTAAGCCCACTTATAAACAAGTATTTTGGAAGTAGCCCAATAATAGCCCATTTATTAAAATTATTGAACCCAAACCTATTTAACATGGACATAGTTGGGCGGGTTGATGGTTATGGGCTCACTTTGCCAGCCCTAAATGTAATTGGTTTCATAGGCTGTTATTTTGTGGGCGTTGGTGGCAGTAGACAGTGGTGGGTGATGGTGGTGGTGGGTGTTGGTAGCAAATGATAGTGGTAGGAGGTGGTGGTGGTGGTGGGCGTCGGTAGCAAACAAAGGTGGTGGGAGGTGGTGGGTGGCAGTGGCAGGTGGAGGTGATAGGGGTGAAATGGTTGAAATAGTGTCAAAGAAATGACTTAAAATAAAAAATGACTTACGAATTTTTAAAATGTAAGTTATTTTTGGTCTTTTGATGGAATATTTTCTTTACTTTTAAGTCAATCAAACAACAAAAAATAAGTAAAATATTTTTTAGAAAAACATTTTACGTAAAATCAAACGGAGCCTAAGTGATTAAGATAAAAACTAATGCATTGGACATTATTTAATAGACTACCACCATGACATTACACCTTCGGGGAGTATGTTCTTTATCACTTAAAACTCCCCCTCAAATAACTGAAAAATGACCCTTCAAATTGCTTGGTTAATTGAATATTATTTCTTATACAAAAAAGAAAAATGCTATTACTTCATAAAATTTGTATAAAAAATACCACCTGAATGCTGTGGTCATGGCATTTTTGTAATACATTATTACGTACACAAATTTTGCATAAATTTTCTAGTTGTATTCTATTACTCAATACTTATACAAAAATATTATTTGATGGGATAAATGTACACCTAAATCATATGATGTTGGAAGAGTAATGTTATACATACAAAATTTTTGAATAAAACTTTTATACAAAATATTATGGTTGTTTGTAATTCTTTCATTTTAAATCAAAACATCCAACCTTTAGACTTATATTTTCAAAAAGCCACTGTCACATGCTTTATTTTAAAGTGAATGACGCTTATACAACACCATCATTCTATATAAATTTTCTGATTGTATAGCATTATCTGTTCAAAAATTATGTTTAAATAGAATTTTTCTAAGTTTGAATGTAAATAAGCCATGCATGATCAGGGTAAAACATCCAAACCTCAAAGAATTCTAGTGGATCAAGCTTCATAAACTACTCGTGTAAGGTAATAACTCGTGGCGTAGGTCTCGCTGATTGATATTCTATGTACTGTGCTAAGACGTTAGCCACTCGATCCGCTGTATCTGGTAAATTCTAAACACCAACTGGAATATTCTATTCACCCTGTTCTTGGCGTTCCTGTACCCAGCTAGAGCTGATGACACATCTTCCTCAACTTCTCTTTGTAGATCTTTGTGTCATATTCTCTACATTAACTTAAAGTAAGTACAAATGTTATATGACACGTGTGTTCCTACCAACTTAAATTGACACTTCTAACACAAACAACACTCTATAGTCCACTATAATTCTAGATATCAACTTAATAACATGGCCTAGGTCTTAAGCCTTGTTGGAAACATAGTGGGCCCATAACCCACAGGTCCTAGGATTGAAACTTGGCTATGATACCAATTTTTTGCACACACACCTAATCAGATGTCAATAACACATTCTTAAGGTAAGTGGACTGCACAAGTCACCGAACTACGAACGTCTTCCAGTAACACCCCTATAAAAATGAATTTTATAAAGGAATTGATAAAATCATTAATCCTATAATCATCATTTGTTAACCATACATACATAAAAAGAACTATTGAACCAAACCCATACCTATTAACAATGTGGAAATATAAATAAACTTCAAAATATTTGTGACTAAAGTGCACACTATGTACAAGATCTACAACCCAAATCTGTAGAGCTCCTCAAAGCTCATCAAATTAACAACAGAAGCAATGGACTGGACATAGACTCATCGTCTATACCTACAAAAGAACACGTGTGGGCGTGAGCTTCTTGTCATCTCACTTACTAACAGAACCAAACTCATAAAAAACGAATATTATATAAACACCTTAACTAATCACTAATAGATAACCAACCTCTCGTAATATATAATCTTACACCTGTCACCATTGTTAATCAGAAATGTCTCCTGGAATGCAATGTCTGAGGTCCCCACATATGCAAATCTTTTTTTATAACAATACGCAATTTATGGTTGGCAAGTTATTTGTTATTCATTGAATGTCTACCATGACATTCTTTTGATCAGTCCACCTTTACTTACCCTCACCAGTGTAATGCAAATTATGCATACAATGTAAGTTATATGTAATGTCTTCACATGATCGTACACTGACACTAATAATAATAATAATAATAATAATAATAATAATAAGATATTCGATTCAATAGGAGTAAGAATATCTTAAAATTAATCCCCACCTTAATCTGTTGCGTTAAGCAAAAGCTGAGTCACTCTCTAGGTAGAACTGGAGTACTTTTAGCTGTCTCTGAACCTATCTATCATACACCATAACACTATACTTATGAAATCAAAATATCATATATAAGTGCTTAATATGTACACCAGAGACAACACAAAATTACCCTAAGATGATATGAGTGCAAAACTTAAAATTTGGACATTAATTTCTCAACGTAGATTCACTGTTTGAATCACATCTATCTCAATATCATGGATTTATGATTAGACCAGTTTCATATGAAAATAGACTTAAAAAAATCCTTTAATTTGATAGGTCATGAGTCTAAAATGGATTTTGAGTGAAGGAAATACACTCATTTGAAAATAAACTAAATAATATGAAAATTAGAGTTGCAGTCAGCATTTTTTTGGTCAACTTTAAACTGTAATATCTCTCAATATATAGTGAATTAAAGTATAATTCATATATCAATGGAAAGGTATAAAAGTCTATCACAACCAGATTTTGGACCACCTAAATATTTTGTGAATGAGACGAGACCCAGAAGAGGATTTTACATGTGACTTGGAGATCCTATAACCTCTAGACCATATGAGAGTTTTTGTCCTAGCTTGTATAGTTTATTTTGATTTGAAAAGGGCCATTAGTTTTGAAAAAATTTCAATATTGCCACCTAGCAATTAAGGTGTGCCAGGACACCAAAATGTACATTTTCACAAGCATGAATTTAGAGGTTAAAAACATGATTTTAATGCAGAAAACATGATATGCATTTTTGAAAAAGTTCCAATCGATTTGAAAAGGTATTTGTGCCAGTTTTGAAAGGTCCTTAATGGTTTGACTCCATGTTGGTCTGCATAATCAGTTCTAGGCTTGAGGATCCTATTATGTGTTAGGAAGCATATGTGATATAAACATAAAGACCCAATCCCGCCCAAAATTGGCATCATCCCAACACTAGGAACCTTTTTCCCAATGTCTATCGAATTCAATGTCATTATCATCATCATCATCATCATCATCATCGTCGTGTCTGTGTACATGCATTATGTCAATTTTGTGTAATTAAGAATGATTTTGCATGTGTGTATATGCTATGTGCGGGTGTTCATGTATAGTGAATGCGTAAATGCTAGTAACATAATTGCTATGCTGCTTATGGATATAACATGAATACAATGTTGTTATTTCAAAAAAGGGCTTATGCCCGGCTTTGAAAGACTTGTCACTCCTCTGGGAAGGTTTTGAAATTCTATTCTAATTAAGGAACCAAAATACTAATGTTTATGATGAGTTTTGGCAAAGCCTGAAAAGAGAATTTAGACTGCCTACGTATCCCAACTGTGTGGGAATCAGGCTAAACGTAATTTTGACTTACTTTGAATGACATGGGTATTTAAACCCATTATGCTCGACATGGTTTCCCGTTCCTCGAGGGAATGGCTATTGGTGGTTTCCCGCTCCTCAGGAAAAGGGTGATAAATGATTTTTCAATTTTTGAGAAAAAGGTGACTGAGCCTGAAAAGAGAACTCAAACTGCCTACGTATCCTAATTATGTAGGAATCAGGTCAGATGTAGTTCCGGCTGACTTAGTGGCCCGGAGTCTTTATGAATATAACTCCAACTTAATGTGATGTTTCTTGCCAATTGGGGGAAGGATGAACGAGCCTAGGAAGAGAACCAAGAATGCCTTCATACCCTAAATATGCAGAAATCAGGCTAAGCATAGTTCGATTGTATTGAAATAGGAAGAGGCTGATGCCACAATGATTCCTGCCTTTGATTGAAGGGCTATAAGAAGATTATGATTCTTTATACATGATATTGATTAATGATTTGAAATTGGATTTTTGAGAAGTGATCTTTTCTGATTTTATGCAATTTTGGCTAGTTTGTATCGCTTGTAAAAAGGCTAGTTTAGTCCATAGAGAAGTTTGGTTTTTCTGGTATAGAGGTTCCAGCCAAAAGCGACTGTAAAGCATACGTACACAAACTTAGAACTAAAATCCGAGCCATTTTTTTAGAAAAATAGCGTTTTTCGAGAAAATATCATTTTTGTCATTTTGGCAATTTTAGCATTTCTAGTACAAAAGATCCGTGGAGCGGAAATCATAGAGAATACGTGCTAAGCCTATGATTTTGGTTTGTGCTTTTTAGAGAAAAATGGTGTTTTTATGAATTTTCGTTATTTTGACAGGCCACGTATTTCTGATATCAGAAGTTTCGTGTAGATGACAACCATAGAGCATACGTACAATAGCTCACAATGATGGTCTGGACATTTGTTTTGAAAATCTATTTTCTAGTTTTCAACCAAGCAGTAAAACGGTCGATAACCGGCCAAAAATGTAGTTTCAGGTTTGAAAATGGCATTATGACTACTCAAATAAGTCAGTATGCACTTTTAGGATTTTTGAAACTGGACATAATGATGAATTATGATAAGTCAAAATGCAATTATATATAAGTATGCTGATGCAGTGTGCCGACTAAAATCCTAAGTAGGCCACCGAAATTCAAGGAGTAGAAGCAAAAATGTACGATTCCCATGGATTAAAATGTAGTTTTGTGTACCTATAGAGTGATTTCAGTGGAGTTCTAGCTTAGTACGGATGCAGCTCAGTTGCAGAAAACTGGGCAGAATGATGGCTAGGCTAGAGCCTATTTTGGAGCCAGAAATTGGGCAGAGTAACGGCTAAGCGGGGCCTATTTGGAGCCAGGAGCTGGGCAGTGTGACGGTTATGTTGGAGGGATGGATAGGTATTAGACATCACCCCAGGTAATAGTTTAGATACCCACTAAGCCATGTCAGACACTGTAGCATTGATATGGCTTCAGTTGGAATCTAAACTGACCGGTTTGAATTATACCTTGCTGGTGGGATTCTGGTTGCATTCCGGCCTAGCCAAAGGCCATTTTCACCTTTCCCATCGAGCAAAGTTCCGATTAGTTAGAATCAAATAGAATTCCAGCTAGTCGGGAGTAGTTTTTGAATCCTCGGGCTTGGAAATCAGACAGAATTCTGACTAGGCAGGAGCGCTATCGAGACCTGTTGGTCGAGTAAAGCTTCGACTAGGAACGGATGATTCCGGACCAATCAATCGAACAGGGAGTCGACTAGGCTGAGGCTAACCGGGCCAGATTTGGCGGCGTAAGGCGAAGGGAGAGCTTTCTCCTCTAGAGAGAGAGAGAGAGGAAAAGAGAATGGTGTCAAAAAGTGAAGGGGTGCCCCCTATTTACAGACATTTTTTTCAAGGCATTGCAATGCTGTGAAGGGCAAATTTCATCTTCACGGCATTGCACTGCCGTGACAAAGTTCTTTCTTTGTTAAGGCATTGCAATGCCTAAACTTTTTGGAGAGGAGAAGTGGCTCAACCAGAATTTTACCATGTCAGCATATAATGATGTCACCCTAGTGACATGGGCATGACGTAAGCAGATGAGGCATAATAGGGCTAAAGGCCTAGGTTTTGTGTATTGCGACAGTGCAGTGCCTAGTGCTTGTGAATTGTTCATCACGACATTGCAGTGCCAATGGCCTGGAAAACCTTCATCATGGCATTGTAGTGCCTAATGCCTATATTTTTCTTCATCACGATACTGCAGTGTTGTGAAGGAGGCTTTTTGGCCTTCACGGCACTCTAGGGTCATGTGGCTTACCCTACTTTGTTTTGGATTGCTTAGGTGCTCTTTGGCTCAAAGTTTGTGCTCTCGATTGATGGACCGAGCTTCAAAGGATGATATCGGGGATTAACAGCCTTTGGTTTTAGGTCATCAAAACTCATTAGGGCTCTGGTTTATGGGCTTCAGAAGTTCCGGGCTTCCGGTTTAGGGTTTGGAAGTCCGATCGTGCTATGGTCCTTGAGACTCATGATAATGATATTGGGTGATGCTTGATAGAGACTGGGGATGGCTGATCTCCAAGATGATGTCATCAGAGTCCGACTATGACGCGCCACCTATACTCCGGTCTAAGTTCATTGGAGATGACTAATCCTCAGAATGATGTCATCGGAGTCAGACCGGGATGCAGTTGTTTGGACTCCAGTCTAAGGTGTCATCGGAGTCCAACCATATGCAGTTTTCTGGACTTTAATCTAAGGTAATTGGAGATTACTAATCTCCGGGATAATGTCATTAGAGTTCAACCAGGATGCAATCTTCCGGACTCCGATCTAAGGTATTCGGAGATTACTAATCTTTGGAATGATGTCATCAAAGTCCAATCGGGATGCAGTCATCTGGACTCCGATCTAAGGTGTCATCGAAGTCTGACCATATGCAGTCTTCTAGACTCTAGTTTAGGGTGTGGGCCCTGGGGGATGGATGAGTATGATTTCTGTTTTTCAAAGTCCAAAAAAATCATGAGATGCGTTAAACTTTGTTTTATTGGTTTGAGTTGTTGTGTAATAAGATTGTATTAAATGGGTTAAAATAATTATTACTGTCCTAAAGCCCCTTTGGACAAACTTTTTCATCGAATTTTCTAAAATAGTTTTTTATTTTTACTAGTTTATAGGTTTTTTTTTTAGTAACCAAAAAGCCAAAAACTTAAATTAGAAGGCCATAAAAAGTATAAAAAATAAAAAATAAAAAAAAACTCATAATAAAACAAGGCTTGAAATGAAAAGGCATAAAACTAAATTTCTATTGAAAAAAATAAGGGAAGTTTAAAATGTAGGTAAAAAGGCTTAGTCTAATGTTGTTGATTTGTAAAAATATTGTAAAATATTAAACCCTTTTTAGGCCTTAAAAAATATTAATATAAATTGGATTCTTGCTACTATAAGGAACCTGATTGGTCAATAACAAATTCATGTACGGGAGATGTCTCAAATCAATTTTAGTCCAAAAAATATAAAAATTACAAGTTTGAATTGAATACAATATTGTCAAGCAGATTTTACAGATGATTTAACAATATTACTCAAGCCTTTTGTATATATCAAAAACAAAACTGAATTTAAATCTCCCTCCAATTTTTATAGAAGATAGAAATGAAAAATGAAAATACTACAAACAATAAAATGACCAAATCTATAGAAAATACCAAGAATATGACCTGATCTCATGAAAACAATGTGAACCCGACTGATCCAAAGGGGTTATTCTGTTTGAAGTTGTGTAATAGATATATGTAAACATACATACACGAATATATATATATATATATATTATATAATAGTGCTTTATATTATATATACTAGTGCCAATCACATTTTTATAAATACATACACAGAAAAATAAATCACACTTCAAAAAAAATCATGAGGAGGATAGAATTTGAAAGCTCATACTTAGTAGACTACAAAATAAAAGTATACCATCTATTTAAGAAGAATATAGAAGCTTGTACAATCCATTTGAAAACAAAAATTAAAGAGAATTATTTGAAACCAATCTTATTTATGGGTCACACATCTTGTTTGCCTTGTGACTAATTATTCAATGTGGTTATCACACCACATTATCATACTTTTTTTTTTTTATAACAACTAAGAGTAACCCACAAAAGGATCCAATTTTTATAGGCACTCTACGATCATTAAATAACTCACTTACTCACCCAAACGTCTTTGATATGCACATCATCGTACTTATGTGATGTGAAATTTCATTCAAATTGTAATATGTGTGAACTTTTTTTATATGACATGAATTTTTATATTTGAAAACCTATGATAGAGTTAGATAATATATGTAATTTTTCAAAAAGTGTTGCCTATCTCTATACATGATATTACATGGATTAACCGTCACACTATATAAGTATGATAACATGGTGTGACGGTTACCTTTGATAATTTTTCATTGCCTACACCATGTTATGGTGAAGAAAATATTCAATAAAATGGTGATACTACGTCACTTTGCTGATATAGTATCATAAGCCATCAAATCATACTAAATGCATGTGTTAAAATCTTAATCACCATGACACATCATCTGTGGTAGATGGAGAAAATCTCTCCTTAAATTTTAGGTGATTGGATTTCAATACATGCATTAAGTATGATTTAATTGGCTTGTCATACCAGAGTAACAAAATGACGTGATATTACAGTTGCATTGATTATTTTCTCATTATGGTGGGAGTTATAAATGCGTAAGAAGCTAAGAAGATGAACCCCAATGGGGTGCCCTAGTAGTCAAGGCTTGGGGCATAGGGGTCTGTTCCCTCTAAAGTCTTAGGTTTGAAACCTCTTTGATGTTATCAACTCTTTGGGGCTACTTCTAACGATAGCGGACCAAGGATTTTGGTCGAGAGGGGGCCAAAAAATTTTTTTTTGTTAAGAGGAGGAGCGTTAAGAAATTCTTTTTTATTTTTTAAGAAACAATACAGTGTGTAGTATTCTAAATTTTCAAAAATCTATAAGAGTAAAGTGAAATTTAAAAATTTTAGGGGTGCCAATACACCATTTTGTATTCTAAATATCCAAAAATGTACAAGAATGAAGTGAAATTTTAAAATTTTGGGAGGGCCGATACACTATATTGCATTTTGAATATTTAAAAATTTGTAGGATATAAAGCAAAATTTCAAAACTTTGGAGGGGTTGTGGCCTTCACCCGCTCCGCCACTGACCTCTAGGGTTTTTGGCCCAATAATTATTTGATTTATATAAGACGAAAAGACTATGTAGGTCCAAGATTAATTGAAGTGTGTAGAAGTTGTTTCGAACACCGATCAAGAAAAAAAACAAAAAAGATAAAATGATGTGCGAAGTGTCACAGGCTAACATTCTGTGAGCTAGGTAATCACAAATAAAGCTTGTGTGGTACTTGTCAAATCGGTCTGACAAGCCGGCCAAATTTGGATTATCTCATTTGGAAGTTAGAATCAAGCATTAATGACCAACCGTCAAGCAACCTCCCTCGAGAATGGGTGGAAGTAATAAAACATATTTTATTGATAAAAGGTTCATTACATAGCTCACATTATGTACAAAATATGCCTCAAAGCCATACAAAAAGTGGTGGGGTGGAGGGTGGTAGGAGCATACCCCTTTCTGATAATAGCTTTCTAAGCTATTTGTGAATTGATATAAGAAAATGTGACACCACCTCGAGGAGTCATAATGGGTCTCCAAAAATATTTACAAGGAATTTGACAAAACTCTATGTACGACCCTAAACTAATTTTCTAACCCTTCGAAAAAATTACAACATCTCTTCTCGATAGGGCTAGGACACAATCAATTTAGATACCGCACACTTTGACAAGAAAAAATCTATGTGTGCATCCGACACCAAACCTACATTCTTAGACTCTATACAATATGTACAAATAAGTTTGAGTTAACACAAGATTAAAAAATAAGGGCATGGGTCCGATCTGGCAGTACAGCTCGTGACATAACTGAATGCTGGTAAGGTTATCTTATCCCTCACTCTTGCTGTTGGCATAGGCCAAAGTGAGGTTAATTAACCCTTCACTTAGCTGCGTTGTAAGGCCACTTTTGAGGCACGAAAAGAATTGTATTGGACTTTACTTGACAAAATTTGAATAACTCTTAAATACAAATTTAACACACTTTTTAATTTGTCATGGAGACGAAAAAGCAGACCATGACACGAAGCATGGCATGTATTACTAACTAATAAGGTGACGTGGGGCATGCCGGAAACAGGGGGCTGAGGACGAAGAATAAGGTGGTGGTGGTGGTGGTGGTGGTGGTAATAATGAAGCACAAAAGACAACCAAAAAGTACATGCCAGCAAAGATCTTGAAAGACGGAAGCAACAAAGCTATGGCGGTGAGAGGAGAAAGAACAACACTAAGGCGGTGTGAGAAAGGGCGACTGGAAGAAGTAAAAAGGATCCGATTGCTATTTCCGTTTTCATAATTATACGGAGACATATTAAAAAAGAGAGTGAGTGAGACTGGTCTTACTGAGAAAATGGAGGAGGGAAGGAGAGTGGTGGTCTCAGCTCTGCAATTCGCTTGCACCGACGACGTCTCCGCTAATGTCGACACTGCCGAAAGGTCTCTTCTTCTTCTTCTTCCTCTCTGTAGATTGTTTATTTAAATTTCAGCTCATGAAACTCAGAAAAGCAGCGGAGCTCTCCTTCCTTTACAATTCATCTCCGATTAAATTCAGGGGTTTGGCATAATCAATACGCAACAATCATTATTGTCATTATTGTTTCCAAATTCTATGTCATTTTGGTGAAGTGCCTCAAAGTATTGACCTTTCTACAGTTCATTTAGATGCTTCTTTTGAGCTAATTTCCATCATCTTGATATGTATGAATTTTGCATGTTTGTTGATTTACTACCTTGGATTGTGTTTTCTGACATTTTTATTTGCAATTAGCCCATTGTGCATATTCAGATCAGTCACTGGTTCACACATCTGTTGGTGCAGTACTTGGGATTTGTCATCATTTCTTGCTTGAACACTAATACAAAGACATAATATCAGGAGATACGTGCAATTGTCCTTAATCTAGTCATGTACGGGAAGATATATACTCCTGCAATATGCATGGCTTGCCTCTAGCTTGTGCTTGTATTTTCTTTGTTTCAGTTCAATCCCAATTTGTCGTTTGAATATTTCATGATGTCAAGAATTGATCCCCTCAAAACTTTTGGCTTCCCTGAAATGACTAAATATCTTGTCTTCAGCTAATCTATTACAGGCTGTACAATTAGTTTGCTGGTTTCATCCCCGTTAATGGTTGTTACACTCTCCCTAGGTATTACATTTTAACTAATCCATATTTGACCTAATATTCTAAAATTCATACTTGGGGCTAGGTGCTTCCCTTGTGTGTGGTTGGGCAATTATACATTTGGACTAATGGGTATATTCATTCCTTGACAAACACCACCCCCCCCCCCCCCCCCCCCTCGCTTCTCCTTTTCGCTTTTTCAATTGTTTTTGGGGTGGGGGTATGTGTTCTCCGTAATCATGTAGCTCTTAATTCTTCACTTTTCAAATCTTTTAGATTGATTGCTCAAAGCAATTTGCTTTAATGGAATTTAATTACTCCATGTCTGGTTTATTTTTCTGGCATTCTATCTGGTGTTCTTAAGTGATCCCTTCATGGCAGGCTGGTTAGAGCTGCACATGGGAAAGGAGCAAACATGATTCTCATTCAGGTAATTGCACTTGATGATTTGGATATGTACTTTCTTGAAACTATGAAGCTTGCTTGCTGTTCTTGAAGAAGCATTTCTTCAACACTCAAAATGTTTGTGCTTAATTATCTTTATGCTATATAATTCGTCAAGTTCACTTGTTTATATTAACCTTTGGTATTTTTGAATTTGTTTGAATGAAAAGAACTTGAGAGTCAAGGGTAATCAATGCATATTTGTGCGATTGTAGACCTTGAAACGCTTTGGAATATTTGATTTCTTTGTCCTTTTTTGTCAGCTCTTAAAACAATTGAGCCCTACTATTTATTCTCTTCGCTGCCTACAAAGGTGTAGCATAGTTTTGGCGGCTTACAAGTGTCCTTTCTTCCATGTTTCTATTGTTAGCTTTGGTTGTAACTTTTATCAGCAGTCTACTCTTCGACATTCCTCCTCTTTGTTTCCTTTGTGCCAGTAGATGAAATGAAGGTTATACATTTTAAGTACTGAGAGATTGTTGAATATTTGTCTTTTTCTAATTGTTAGTATTAGGAGGTAGTTGAATACTGGTCTTATTGAGGGAAACTTCTATAAAATGGCTCCCTACCATCTGTTCTTTGTGGAATGAATTCTTGGGTATCCTGGAAGAATCATGCCTATAAATGAGCTTAGTTGAAGTAAAGATTTGGCCATGGATGATTGGTAAGGGAAGATTAAAAAACCAATGCTTTTGTTAACAGACTGTAGATAATATCAATGAGGAATAAAGTGAGGCGAAGTTGTCTAAGAGGGTCTTATCATGTGCAATGAAGACCAATATTGCATGAGACTGAAGGAAGCTTTGAGATTCAAGACGTGGGTGTTAATGCGCAAGGAAGACCCAGTGTAGAAAATGTGTCTTGATAGAATACATGGACCTAGGTAGATTCAAATATCTAGAAAGAATTTAGTAGATCAAATAGATAAGAGGCTGAATATGTGGAAAATGCTAGGAAAAGAAAGCACCTTTTGTGGACAACTTCGGTAATATAATTGATCCATTTTTCTTCTTGTAGCTGAGATTGTATCTTCCTTAAATTCTGAGTCAATAATTAAACCTATGACATGAGTGCATCTCTTTGTCACTGGCATCCTCTATCATCTGTGCATTCAATTATCAACTGCTGGTAAAAGAATGGAAGTGTCATATTGGGAGGGAGATTTTTTTTTTTTTTTAAAATGTTCGTTTTTGGACATTTGTAAAATTGATTTTTTTGAAACAACAATAATGATAAAGCTTGAGTTGAGGAAATTGTAGAAAGCTATTGTTGGATACTCTTATGGGAGAATACTAATGGGAAAAAGAAAGTTACGAAAAAAAATTAAGGTCAAAAAAGAGATAGGGTGACTATAATAAATTCTTTCTTCATCTGTGCTTTTTTGTTTTCTTCTCTTAGTTTTAATCCATAAACTGTTAGGGATTTAT